>VUQK01005809.1:2926-18247 GCA_015106715.1 Bujurquina vittata | reverse complement strand
GGCTTAGTAACTTCTTTTGTTTGTTTTTGGTTTTTCTGGGTGGGGTTAAATTGTATTTTTTTTTTTTTTTTTTTATTTTACTTTTCTTGAGAAATAAAAGATTCTTGGTTATTTAGTCCAATAACACCACTGCTTAGATGGAAGCTGGAGGAGCTGTCTGTGCACACAGTCCAGAGCCCCATAATCAATCAAATACACCTGCTTTAGGGCCCCAGTTCCATCTTAACCCAACCCAATCAGGAAGACCCTTATTATTGAGACAAATACATGAATTCTACAAATAAAAAATCCCTATAAGTCCTCTAGGTTTTAAGAGGCAGCTCGCCAACATTGCTGCATTGAGTAAACTACAGAGAAACGTGTGGAACGACACATATGTTTCTACAGGTGCTAGTGATTTGTAAATAATGTTTTTTCTCTATTATTTCTCTATTGTGTGCCTGTTAGAAGCTCAGTGATGAATGAATGTGTTAGCAGAGTCAGTGTTCCAAGGAGACACCGCGCTGGTGTCCATTAGTTTTCATTGTGCCGTCCTCCAGGCTAATAACGCAGAGCGCCTGCTCGCTGCTGTGAGGAGCTGCTCCACCAAGTCTGACACTCTGATTTATGAATTAATGAACCATTTGTTATTACGGACAATCCCCCCATTGTTTTTTGACCCACCTGGAGCTTTGTATATATATGTGTGTGTGTGTGTGTGTGTGTGTGTGTGTGTGTGTGTCACCCCCTGGCTTATTTGTGGTGTTTTGGTGAGCATCTCTAGGTGTTTGGTGTTGGCATTGTTGGACCAGGAGGAGCTCGTGACCCACTAATGCCGCGTTTCCATTAGTGCCTGCTCAGCGCGGGTCGACTCATTTTGTTTTGTTTCCATTACAATTGGGGACCACCTCAGTGCGGGTGGAGTCGATAAAACAACGCGGGCAGAAGTCTCGTGACGTAATTTGTATGCGACTCAAAGTGTGTTAGTTTATATCTACACTGCTGTGTTGTGCGATGGCTCGCGTGAGCTGCAATTAGCTCGGAGACCTCACGATAAACTTCATTTCTCATCTCCCACCAAGCACAGGAATGTCTGCACCGCCTCATTTGACCACGGTGTTTGCGTCCCTCCAGCTTCTTACAGTCCGGTTTTAAAAATGACCGAAGGAGTCGCTCTCATGACTCCGCTAGTGCCAACGCTGCCTGACCAATCAATGGCACGTTGTTCTTCGATGGCACATTTTTCCGATTGCCTCAGATCACTTGGAACCCTGGCTGAGTGGGTACTAAAAAGGTACCTGGTACTTATGGAAATGTCTACAAACAGTGCCAACGAGAGTCGAGCCGCGCTGATCAGGTACTGATGGAAACGCTGGACTATAACATTCAATATACTGGATATAGAAGTAACTTATCAACATTATTAGAAAAGAAAACCAGTGATTTGTTTTAAAACATACAAAGCAAACTGAATTTGTGGGCGTGGTAGAAGGTAGAAGCCGATCCATTTTGGACTGCAGGTAGACTCTCAAAGTAGAACACAGTGGTGGCAGATGTGTGTCCGGTGTTCTGCCACTTCAGAAACTAAGGAAATCACAGCCAACGGTGTTCTCTAACCCTCAGGTTGTTTCACTGCTTCTTTTGTGCTAATATTTTATCAGTACATACAGAAATTGTTACAAAGGGAATCTCGAGCTATCTCTTGTAGAACTGAACAATCCAGAAACTGGAACGTGTTCTGGTGCAGGAAACTTTGCCTCCACATTGTCTGAAATCTGGAGAAGGTAAAGTTACACAATGACCTGAAAGAGGAACACATTCACAGTGAGAGTAGGGTTTTATGTGTCTTGCATGGACATGTACCTGCCAGGTTATTAGTATTAGTATTAGGCATTATAGTCAGGTATAGGATCTAAATCCCCCAGTATGTAAATGATGATGATTGGCCAATTGCAGGATCCATCCCAGTATACATAATGCACCCTCAAAAATGTGTTCAATCCAGTTTATTTATGTAGCAGCAAAACACCACAATCACCTCATGGGGCTTTATACTGTGAGGTACTGTAAGGTAAACTGCTGCAGTATTTGGGAGAGAACACCAACAATCAAATGATGAGCAGCACTTGGTGACGGTGGGAAGGAAAAATTCCCTTTTAACAGGAAGAAAGCTCCAGCAGAAGCAATAATTATTTCTTTATGTGTGATGTGACGTTAAGCACATTTGTGTGCACAGAAAACGCGAATGAACGCGAACATGAACGTCTCCGGGGTCAGCAGGCTTGAACTTTTACTCAGTAACGACAGCTAAAGAATGGAACGAGGAGTTTCTCTTCCCCGTCTGCATCTGCTGAATCTCTGCGCTGTCGGGGATTTCAAGCCGTAATAACGATATGTGCACACTCTTATGCGCTGTGGTCTCAGTGCCCTCTGCTAACACGTTGGTCTGAGAGTTCAGAGCATTTTTATTCCTCATCCCACATATTCAGACAGCGTCTCACATTTTCATTCTGGGTAGTTTTTATTTCCATTCTGCATGACAGACACTTTTCTGTAGCCTGGGCCAGCAGAACAAATTGCAGAAATTCACTAGAAGGAACAGACACAAAACGATGACGAAGTCGCGACAAGGACACGGCAAACGGAGGCTATACACACACACCTGTACAACTAAATACAGGACACACGAGACCAAGGTGTGCCAAACACACACGGTGGAGCGCAAGGACAAAGTTAAACAGGAACTCGATACGGAACATAACGACTCGCTTTCCATCCAGCATGCTTAAACGGAACCACAGCTGAACTTTAGCCCCGATCTGATCACGTCCGCTGCTGCAGCGTGCACGGCCATTTTTTATAAAGCCCACACCAACGGTTTCCACAGCCATGATTTGTTGAGCCATGTTCTGATGTGGCTGGACATGCTTTGTGTGTTGATGTTATAGTTAGCATTAAATAAAAAAATTCATGGAAATATCCAGGATTACTTTTCACACTGTTTCTGCGTGATTTGGTGTGGTTGATAGGATGCTCCTCATCAAGGGGCAGTGTTATTCCTGGCAGTTGTTTTCCAGTATGGAGGGAATAATGAAGAATAGATGTTGATGTCCTCTGCAGGCCCCGCCGTCCTCAGCCGGCGTCTTAAATAGATCCCTTAGAAATAGCTCCAGGAGAGATAAACTGCATGTGTGCGCATGCGTGTGCGTGTTTCTGTTGCTTTTGTTTGCTTTCCACCCGTGCATACATATATTTGTATGTGCATGTGTAAATCCATATGTTGTAGTCTGCTCTATTGACTTTGTCTTCATCCATAATTAAGTTCCTATAAATCAGGCTGTCAGTCTCAGCTGTAATGTGAAGAGCCGAATGACATTTTAATGACTGCAGGGCTATTCTAGGGTCAGCCCGACCTAACAGGTAAGCCCTTTCATCACTCATATTTAGTAAGCCATTATTCTTCTTCTACACCCTTCGTTTCATTTTTCGACTTTCCTCTCTTGGTCTTTTCTTTTCCGGGCACTGTGTATTTTTAGACGCTTGCATGGAATATAAACGTCATCATTTCTTTCGATCTTTTTTTTAAAGGAGAGAAGACATTGTTTAATAAAGCACAGGGAAACGTCAGCCAGTAGCTGGAGCATCCACACAGCTTTGGATGGTCTACAAGTCCTCACAGAGTAAAAAATGAAGATTAATACACTTAATATAGGCTGATTTCTGGTGTTGTGGATAAAAGAATAAGGATGCAAACAATGTTAAAGTTTGGTGGTGAGTTAAAAAAACAAACAAACCAGTTTGACGTACAGGGCAGAAGCTTCAAGTAAAAGAATAACTATTGCTGTATTAATCAGTAATAAATGATTAATTACTCTTTTGGGCCACTAAGAATTTGGGTTAATCAGGAACAACCTATGAAGAATGTAATCAATTAATAGATGAACTAAATATTACATAGGACCTCCTCTCCCAGCAGGCAAAGTTTAGATATTATCTGTCGAGCCTCCAGATGAGGATTTTTGCCTACCTCTTTGGGTTAAGTTGCTGCACACTGAGCGCTTTCCCCAGCTGGAAAACAACAAAATAAGCCTCCTCTTCTTCTTCTTCTTCGTCTTCTTCAGTCAGAAAAATGCCACAAAAGATCCTGATGAAGGTAAATAACATCGCTGCTACTATTCTAACTATTTCAAATTCACTTCTAAACTGCTGTGATCCTTTGATCATTGTGACAAATCCTAAGGAGATATAACCAAGTCATACTGCTTTATGCCCAGTCTTGATATTCTTCTGGACTGTTAGCATTGCTCAGGATTAGATCAGCAGGAATATAAGTGGAAAAACAGTGACTTCATGGTTGGGCCACAGTCACGGAGAACATGACATGGGAGAGCAGACTGCGCCCACACTAACCAACATAAAGACACCAGTCGGAGGACGAATGTTGGTGACGCAGCGTTTATTGCGGTTTATTTTTAGGATGGGAGCAGCCTGCCGATAGGATGCTGTAGTCTGAAGCCAACGTGTTTTGAGCGGTACGCTGTTATGTCATTTGTCTGGACTCCAATCTTCCATCATAAGGCCTGGCTCTAAATGAGGCTGAAGGTGGGCTGGTAAATAATGTCATCCAGGATATCAGGATGTGAACTACATTTGGCAGCAATCAAGAAATGGCAGCAGAAAACTCAACAAGTTCTGAAATTAATATTCAGCTTTTCACAACTGGGCGGAACCACTGGTGGAGTTGAGGCTTGCTTTGGGTCTGAAAAGTGAAGGAAGTGCCTTCAACCTACATTCTTTCGAACAGCCAGTAGGGGGCGACTCTTTGGTTGCAAAAATGAGAGAGGAAAATGAACCTGCAAGTCACCCGATTTGTGACGTCAGTAAAAACCTCCCTGATTAGTTCAAGGTCTCACGTTCTAGTTTACGGTGTCATTGAACACATCGTGAAGTTAATTATGTAAAGTTAGCCCTACCCCAGATCACACCCCACAGTCTGATTTAGGGTGTGACGGACATCATGTGACCAGAGAAGCCTGTGATGCCCTCAGGTGCTCAGAAGCCAAAATGCTCACGTCAAAGTTCTGAAGCAGGGCTTGAAGGGCAAAAGCCCAACCCACATTTATACTGTTTAGGTGTGTGCTATTCCCAAGTACCCTGTGTACTCCCCACTGGCCTGCAAAACACACAGTACTCTTAACCATCAGTTCAGCAGCTCTGCTACAAAGTAAAGTGACGCTTTTGATGTAACCCGTCCGAGCAAAATGAAATGAAGACATTGCTGCCGACCACTCACAGAACATGCAAACCAATCGCTGGCCTTTTGCCGCTGGAAAGGTTTTTCTCATTACGTTGTTCTTTTTTGGAAGTCTAAACATCAGTGCCGCCTGTGCCTTTGGACATCATTCAGATTTTCCCACCTTGGAGTTGCCGGAATGAGAAGTTTAGTGCGGCTGAAAGTGACCTGAGGTCCTTTAATGAAGGGCAGCATAATGTGGGATTACGTCCCATCGGTCATTTTTGTCAGATAAGGTCTAATTTAATGTGTGATTCATTTCAGAAAAAAAACCTTTTCCTCCGACCTAGCACCAGCCTGAAAAGTGGCTGACAAAACAAGGCTGAGAGTGTTTATTCACATTTTAGTTATTAAAAAAGGTCAAATGTTAAACTGGAGGCACATTTGACTGCGCAACAAATTCAGCAGCACAGAAATACTTTTCATCTCCGAGTGATCCTAAAATGTTGTGTTGACTTTCGTCTTAAGTGGGTCAGTGTTAGAATATCACAGTCCGTACGAATCTATCCTCACAGGGAGTGTGTGTGTGAGCAGCGGCGCTGGAGGCAGGTTTCCTTTAGCTGCATCTGGACTCGTCCAGATGGACACGGTGTTGTTCATGCAAATGTGTCAATGTGAGTAATCTTGAAACAATGAAGCTGAGCAGTGGTGGTGACAAGGTGTGAAACTGCTGTGTGCGTGTGCGTGTGTGTGTGAGAGAGATTTGCCTCCTCTTCTAGTCAAACCCTCAGAAAATGTTGCTCTCTGGAGCTTTTTTACAGTTTTGATTCTGATAAATTCTGATTTTAGCTTTGCAGCAAGAGTTGGACCAGCACGCGCCAACGCACAAAGTTAGACACTTAAGGTTTGATGCAGGCTGTCATAGTTCACTAATAAATACAATGATTGTGTTATTACAGTTCACTGAACTAACACTGACACCTGAACTTGATAAAAGTCAAAGTTTCAGTGCAACGTAATGTTTCGGTGTCCTGCACGTGAATACGAGATATTTGGTCAAATTTGTCGCTACAAACAAGCTTTGGTGCTGGATGTCTCCATTACGATGGGAGTCAACTGCCTTCATAACATAACTTACAAATGCAATAATGAAAAAATGCAAATGTGCGGTAACTCTGGGATGGAAGACGTTCAGTAGCCTTTTGGATCAACTAGATCAGGTGACAACCAGGGCGACTGAGCGATAGCGCCGCTCTCCCCTGGTTCATGTAGTGCTTCAATTTAAATGCTGCACTTTACTTTTCATCATTACATGATTATAACATGACACTGTCTTCTCTGACATTTTTTTTCCCCCCTCCCCTTCATTTTCCAAGTAAAATATATTGGAAACTCCAGCTGGTGTTTTGTGATCCAACACTGACCTGCTGTGGCCATGAATGAGACTGCACCTGCGGAGCCACAAGCCAACTTGGCCTATGGGGGTGGGGGGTGGAGCCTATCCCGCCTGTCTTAGGACAAAAGGGCAGCCATTCACTGGACAGGTCACCATGTCACAGAGGCCTTATTCATAATAAATATTATGCACATTTTTAAGTTTTAACTTTTTAAAAGTTCATTTTAGTAGCAGACAATAATAACATGAAATACGGAGCAGATTCATGGACGTGGTGAAGGGGGACATGCAGAGTGTTGGTGTGACAGAGGAGGGTACTGGCAACAGGGCGCGATGGAGGCAGATGATCCACTGTGGTAACTCCTAATGGGAGAAGCCAAATAGAGGAGGAGGAGGAGGAGGAGGAGGAGACAATAACAGCTTGAAAAATGAATTTGTTCCCAGCCTTTTTCTGGGCCCTGCAATCCTGATTTGATAGACATTTCATAAATGAAAGGGTTCTTTTTTTAGTGACTTCAGTTATATTTATGAGCCGCCATAAAACACATTACAGCTGTTTGATAGGCAGTTATTTACACTATGAGCTTTTTAGGTGTTTGTATTCACGCTGTGGGATCTTATTGTGGTGGCACTCGGCTGCAGATTGTTGCTTCATGTCCGTCAGTCAGTTTTCTCTATGATACTTTGAATCAAGCTTCAACAAACATATTGGCACTGACCTCATTTCATTACATTTCTGAAACTCAGACTGTTCACACATGAAATGAGCAGCAGCGATGTGACGGCTGGAGACGGCAGAGCTTAATGCCATAGAAGTCACAGCAGGAAATAAAAGGCTGAGGGACGCAAAAGAATGCTGAGTATGGAATAATTATAAAACTTGCTGGCTTACATGAATCGATGATGGACGTGAAGGGGGCGGGTGCACTTCCAGTAAGTGATTACAGCAACTACCGGTAACACGGAGAATACCCTGAAAGCAGAAAGTGAGAGAACAGCTTTGAGTTTTGCACCCTCTACAATTTGTAGGTCACGCCCTGCTTACTGATTAGTGGTAATTACACTCCCTTATCATGCGAAAAAACTCACCCACACAAGAGCAGACGTGACGCTTACAAACGTAAAAACATGACGGCATGTGTGTGATGAGTGACACTGTAGTCTGTAGCAGGGATTTCTTCCACCGCGCAGCCATGCTGAAGCTGGGGGTGGAATGGGTAACACCACTGCTCTTCTCTGCCTCCTCAGCCTGCACACAAATCCAGTATGGAGCACTGGACTGAACTGGGAGAGGAGGCGCGCGCGCACACACACAGTTAATCACACACATGGCACAGTTACAGGGATACCTGTAAAACAGAGATTTTCTGTGAAAATTAAAAACTTTAATGGCATCCACTGAGGACGTCTGGATAGTGTGAGCAGATCCAGACAAACTGAATGTGGGACAAAGATTCTGGAATCTGTGGAGGATATTTCAGACGTGTTGCTGGGAGGTGCAGGCTTGGGATTTAGCATGTGAAGGACAAATCCAGGTTATTTAAGCAGGCTTTTTCCTGGCTCTGAACGGCTCTTTGGGGATTGACTGTGGACACAAGGATAATGTATTTATTGCCATTTGATAAACAAGCTTGAGTTACAGCCGTAACTGCAAAACACCTGTTAAGAGAGAGGTAAAACTGCCTCTTTGGTGGCTGCAAAAATTATTTGCATGCATGAAAAAACTCTGTCACCAGGTACATGACAAAAGGAAGCTGAGAGCTTCTTACACTTCTGTGTTCCCTGCTCCATGCCAACAACTTACAGGTATATAAAAAGCTTTTTTAAAAAGCTGTTTTCAGCTGCTTTTCCGTTTGGCGCTCATCTTTGGCTTCCATCGGATCAACACGTGTCTTTGAGCCACACTTTTCTTGTGATAATCACATGGATTGTGTCACTTTGTATCATTACTCCATCCTGAGCAAAACTGAAAGAATAATATAATAATAAAGGGAAACCACTGTGAAAACAGCATCTCCGGCCTTTAATCACCTTCTCGGTCATTACTGCTGCAGATCAACTTATTTATGGTAGTTCAAAATCACACTCTGAATAAATCTGATTTAGTGGCAACTGCAGTTTTTTTAAGTCATTTAATAGAATCTGCAAACTACTGACATCTAGTGGTGAAATTTTACACACTGTACCTTTAAACGCCACTCATGATCTAAGCCTTCCAAACTTCCTTCACAGCCGTCAGAGAAGTGTCTGTTCTGCAGGGCTGTCCTTTGAATACTAGAGCAAATTTTGGGACATTTATTAATAATAATAATAATAATAATAAACTTCTGTGCATTTCCACATGACGTGGAACAACTGGTCACCCTGTCACTACAGTGATGAACACGGTCTGCAAGCCAGCACCTTTGTGCAGCAATGCGATAAAACCAACTTCAGTTCTCTGTAAATCTGCACGTATCTGCCGCACCTGTAGATTTAAACTCAGCATTGCATGAATTCTGAGTTAATGAGCACAGTTTCTGTACAGAAGCAGAGATCTCTGCCTTATAACGTTAAGATGATCGTATAGGAGGCTTGTTCTGATGTGAATTCACAGAAACCTGTTAATGTGAAGGTCTGTCACTGTAAACTTTTGCTGCTTTGCAGCCGCACTAACAAAAACAGAAGACAGAAAGGTCCAAAAAAAAATTCAGGCTTAAATTTGGAAAGAAAGAAAGAGAGCCGTAAACGACAGAAAAAAATGACATAATTAAAAGCTGAATTACCTGCTGCACTGTATGAATTTGTGGTGGATGGAAAAGCCTGGAAAGACGCACAGCAGTGATAAAAAGGACAGAGAGGCACTATCTGCGGGTTGCCAGGTTGGCACTTTATCCTCCCGCACATATGAGCAGAGCAGAGCCATGTCGTGTTTCTTTCTGTTCTGTTTTTCTTTTTGTAATTATTAGTACTACTGCTACTGGAAATAATGAATCTGATGAAATTTAAATCAGAACAGACGGGCTGTTAAAATGATCAACATCAAATTAATATTTGTTTAGAGCTTAATTCAGGGGCTTTTCCAGGATTATTCCTTTCTTTTAATAGTGTGTCAGGAGGAGGCCAAAGAGAAAGGCAGAGCATCACAAGAAATAAGAAGATACTAAATATTTGATCAGGCAAAAATATAACAGTGGTTTAGAAACACTGGAAGTAATTTTCAGGATCATGTGTGCCCTGTGCTCCCATATGGAGTAAAAAGGGCACAATAGAGTGAAAGAGAAGTAATTTGGGGTGGATGGTTCATACTTTGGGGGCCTGGTGTCACATCACTTTACCTGTTCAGGTCATCTTTTCTTATCTTGTACCCCTGGATCATGCGCCGAATCAATAACTTTATTCATCCCAATAACTCATTAACTCGTTTTATTTACAAAGGTGATCTGCATAAGGCAAACCTGAGCTAAAAAGAAATAAGTGAAGTTAAACAGCAGCATACATCTGAGCACGCCAGCATAGCCACAGCTGAAGCACTGCCCCCTGGCGGTGAAACCTTCATATAAAAAGCTACCTTCCCAAAAAGTTTCTTTTTACGGCCTGTTGCTGTGACGCATCAGCGCGTCCGCCACGTTGGATGTGGCAGATCTGCGCTGTAGACTAATACAAGTGAATGGACTAAACTTCATAAAGCGCCTTTCTATAAAGTTATTTTAGTTAATGCTTTCATTCACACATTCAAATATACACTAATATACACTGGGAAACTGTTATGCACAAAAAATAATTCTGTTTTCAAAATGTTAGAATGGCCAAATAGGATCAAAAACAATTCGCCAGTCTTACCCGTGAAAGAGAATCTCATGTGATCCCGTTTTGACTGTAAAATGGTTTGAACAACTCCACGCAGCCCAGAGCGCAGCAGCTCTCTTATGTTATTTTGGCCGCCTTTGCCACATCCAATATGGCGGCGACGTTGACGTACGAGTCAGCGCTCAATGCGGCGTCTATGTTTAAACTCATCTACCTTCACTGTTACATCCTCTCATTTTTAGACTCTTGTTTGATAAATATTTTAAAAAGTGGTCATTGCTTAAAATATTTTTAAATGAAAGTGCGTATGCATGTCTTTTTAAAATGTTTAAAATGTCTGAAACATCTGTCTCTGCCATTGTTATGATCCGTTTCCGTAGGAGGCGTATCACAGCGTTTTGTAGGCGGTGTACTTTGCGCCATCTGAAAACGCGTTTTCCGCAGATCTGGCAACCTGCGCACCGCTTCGGTCGTGACGCAGACTCAAACATCATGGCGGACGAAGTTGAGCAGGTTGGTGTAGCTGCGTTCTACTCTGACGTTTATTTTTGAATGCAGCGTGCATGTGAGTGTCTCAGAGGAGAGCAGGAGGCACTTTTACTCGCGTGTTTGATGTAACGAGCTCAGTACGTTTCTTTGTTGATCACTGATGTGGCGGCGGCGCGGAGGGGCCTGTCGAAGGCTAGCTGAGTTAGCTCGGCTGTGCCGCTTTTCTGCACATCAGCGTTGGATTACCGCTGATAAATGTGCCCGTCCTCGGTCCTTTACCTGTGGCTTTTAGGCTCAAGTGTTCTAACAGGTTGGCTTAATCAGTTCCGTAGTGTCTCTAAAGTAAAACACGCCTTAAGTTACAGGTTATAGAAGTGTTCAGACTTTAGAAAACTTTAGAAAATGAGATGAGCTGGTGGAGGAGCCTCAGAGATATTTGGCTGCAATAAAGATCTGAATTTGATTCTGGCTAATGCAATTTAAAAATAATAATCATTTGCTTATTCAGATGACAGAAAATGCTTAATGTTCAATTAATTAAATTTTTTGTTTGTAGTGTGTGCGCATTTGCTGTTTCTTATTTATGTTACTTTTAATCTAAAAAAAATGGTTTAAAAAATATTAGTGTGTGCTCAAATAAAGGACTCAAATATGATTACTTTTTCATATTTTAACTAGCCATACTTGATGCATCAGTCCCAAATTACAGATCCTGATTGAACTTTATGCTAAGACCAGAGGAAGTTTCAGGCTTTTATCTTTAATAGTTTTTGAGATGTTCATGTTCAGATTATAAAGTGAGATAAAAAAAAATGCTGGAAGTCGGTGGACTGTAACGTTTTTGATGCATGAAGCTAAAATTAGAGTGATTATGTACAGACTTTTGACCATAAAAATTTGAAGCAAGTCTGAGATGTTCAAGAGGAGAATGTTCTATAAATTTGATGGCTTTGGTGGAGCGACCCAAACTGGACCTCCTCATCATCGAGGACAACAGAATCGAGCAACAATGGAAGCAGAAGAGGCAGCTTTTCTTGTCTTGTATAGGTGGCTAACTGTTGACATACTGTTTATGTGACAAGCATACATTTAACGTCTTTTGTGTGACCTGCAGCAACCACCCACAAACACAGTTGAGGAGCCGCTCGATCTGATCAGGCTCAGTCTGGATGAGCGAATCTACGTCAAGATGAGGAACGACCGGGAGCTCCGAGGCCGACTTCATGTGAGCTAAATGTGCTCCGTGCTGTTCCTGTTGTAGTGCAGCATGTCTGGAAATGGGAGCAGTGACTTTGGCCTCCAGGAAGGCTTTTTAAAGGTTTCTTTTGGTGTGTTTTTGTGCTCTTTTGCTTTACTCTCTATTTGCTTTTGCTTGTCCCAGGCCTACGATCAGCACCTGAACATGATCCTCGGTGATGTGGAGGAGACTGTGACGACGGTGGAGATCGATGAAGAGACTTACGAAGAACTCTACAAGGTACATTAGCATTTTTTTTCCCAGTCCTGATGTCCTTTTCTTTTGGTTTAAGGTGCTGGTGTAGAGTAGGTCCGAATTTAAGCTGGCGCCCCTTTAAAAGCATCAGCCTGTCATTCAAAGAACAGACAGGACGTCGTGGGTAATGTTTCACTGACCGTTTGTTACAACACAGCCTGATGAATGCAGTCTGTACCCAGTCCTGTTCTTCACATCATTGAGAACATCACAGGGAACACGCTGTAAAGGAACTTGAGCAACGATGAAGCCTAAACTCTGAAGTGTAACCTTGAATGCGTCTCAGAATCAAAAAGACTTCACAAAGATCCATTCAGGGCTTATATTTAATGCTTAAAATGTTCCTCAAGCAAATGCATATTTTCATTTATACATCTTGTCTTAGTTTTTAAGCGCATTTATTGGAAACTTTGAAGAAAATAGTTTACAGATAAGTGTGAGCGTAAATGTTTGTGTCGTTTCAGTCTACCAAGAGAAACATCCCCATGCTGTTTGTCAGAGGTGACGGCGTTGTCCTCGTAGCTCCTCCCCTCAGGGTGGGCTAACCCCGATTACGTGCCGGGGTGAAGCGGGGTTTGCTCCGGTGCAGTTTCACATCCACGGAAGCGAGGGCAGCGCTGCCACAGCAGTCTGAATCCAGGGTTAGCTTCAACCCTCTTCATCCTGCAGAAATCGCTCTCTGTGAGACTTAAACGATTCACTTTTTGTTGTTGCCACATACAAAACATGTTGACGGAGAAAAGAGAGAGGGCTTTTTGTAATAATCGGGCCAGTGTTTGATAGTTTTTATTTTGGAAATTGCTGTTTTTTTTTCCCGGCCAAAATTTTATTTTCATTTATCGGAGTATTTTGTCTATTTCAGGACATTTTTACAAATCAGGTAATAAATCTGTTTAATCGCCATCAGATGATTTAGTTCCCTCGGCGCTCTATTTGTACTCTTAGTTTGAAGGTATCTCCAAACGACACTGAGCAAAAACTATTTGTATGATTCTTCATTTTGAAATTCTGTAACGTTTATGTTGGATCCAAGCAAAAGTCTTGTTTTTTTTCCCAAACAGACCATCTGTGAATATTTAGTTTTTTCTTCATTTCTGTCAAAAAGTTTTCTTTTTATGCATATTTTTGTAGTACTGTGGAGGATGTGGGAGTAAATCACACGCAGATGTGTCGATGTGTGTGTGTGTTTGTTCGGTCTTGTAAAGTTAAATAAAAAAAAGGTAATTGGAAACATCGCCTGTGGAGTTTGCTGTGAAAACAAAGAGAAATTTAGACAATAATTTGATTTTTAGAATTGACTTTTCATGTAAACGAGCTGGAAATCACCGGCAGCTGTGACTCAGGAGGTAGAGCCGGTCGTCTGCTGGTCGAGGGTTCGATCCTGCCTGCACATCATGCAAACTCCAAATTCATCCAGTGGAGTGTGTGCCGGATGGAGCGTGACGTGCTTTGAGTGTTTAGAGCCGAAGTGTTTTAAAAAGCACAACTTCATTTACCAAATTGTTTTATTCTACAGAGTACATTTGACAGAATCTGCAGTTTTGTGGTCAGTTATGCTACATTTTGTACTGCGCATGCATCACTGCATTAGCGACATAATGTAACGGTGGAGGAGGATTCATTTCTATTTTCATGCTGTTCGGCAGGGCTGTTGTATTTTTGCTTTGTGAACACTAGATGTCAGCATAGAGCCAAGTCACACTGAAAGATCAGTATTTGTAATATTAACAAGAATTGTTGCCACTTTTGCACGTTTCAGTTGTGTTGTGATGAAAATAGTGTGCCTAATCATTTTCCTGGATGTACGAACTCCTGTTTCACTGCTACTTATCCAGCCTCTTCTCATGTTTGTGATCTGAGCTATATTTTTGTGGCGCTAATCATTATATGGTGACTGTAGTCCAGGATTTTGTCCCTGAAAGCAGGTTTAGCGCTAACGATGATCTGAGGGAAACTCTGTTAGCTCATTGAATGGACCCAAACGGTCAGTTACCAGGGTAACAGACTCTGAGAACCTCACATGCTCGTTGGCAGGGCCTGCTGCACCTGATCCAGTCCGCTGACGTTTCTCCATTTACGCCGTCGATGCCAAAGCGCCTTCATTTGCACAAGTCTGTCTTTGCAAGCACAAAATCCTGTTTAAATTTAAGATATGCAATCAATTTGTCATTATTTTAGAGACAACAAGCAGTGGGGTTTTTTTCAGTTCAGTGCAGACAGTCTGCCCTCTGCAACATCTAATGTCATGCGTTCACACACTGAAGTGCAGTCATTAGATGTTGCTAAGCCACATGTTGAAATCTATGAATATAAAGTTTGAACCTTCAGATCACCTAAATTAGCTTTACTGATGTCACAAGGCCTTCCACTGCATCTCTGTCACGTTGCAGCCCAATTATTTGATTTGAGATGCAAATTTTGAAGTACTGACATATTTACACTGACATATATTCCTCTATCAGTGGAGGATCTTTATTTTCGTGCTGTGGACAGTCCTGGATCTCAGGTTAATCATCTCAGAGTTTGTTGAAGCTTCTCTCTGGAAGGGCACACATGGATAACCTGAGAGTCAGGAAGGCTTGCAGTTTGCCGTATAGTGGGATATGATCTGTTTTTGAAAAGAGCAGGAAAAATAGGAGGATCTTATTGGTAAATCTCTCCGTAATAAGTGTTGGTTGGTCAGTGGGTCCACCCCATGAGTCAAATGATCTCCATTGAAAATTCTAGAAGTATTATCTGATGCATTATTTTTATGTAGGCATTGATGGTCAACAGAAGATGAATCCATCGCTGGTGAGCCATCTCCAGATGAATTTTTTTATTGCTACCATCACCTTTCTTCACCCCCCCCCCCCCCCCCCTCGGGCTCCCCCCTTTTTTTGACTTTTTACAATTTAAAAACACTACGGCGCCACGGGGGTGAAAAACACGGGGCAACAGCAC
>VUQK01005805.1:2032-12566 GCA_015106715.1 Bujurquina vittata | reverse complement strand
TGTGTGTGTGTGTGTGTGTGTGTGTGTGTGTGTGTGTGTGTGTGCGCGTGTGTGTGTGTGTGTGTGTTTTTGTGCGTGTTCTTGGGCAACTCTAATCTGAACATTAGGAGTGAGGACATTGGTGTGAAGTGAAAACATTTGGACTTACCTTCAGCAGGCTGTTTCAGAGTTAAGGTTAGAATTTGGTTCAGATTAGGGTTAGAGCAAAGGGCCAGATAATACACTACTTAATGTGAGTCCTCATAAGGATAGATGTACAAACGCGTTTGTGTGCGCACACACTGCACCGGCCTGCCTCCCACCCTGTCATTAGTGAGGGCTTTAAAGCCTCTGAACTCTAAATCAGCTCAAGATGAAGCAGAGTCTGGGATCTGTCTGCAGAAGCAGCCTCGGTGCCGACTCACAAATATTTATGCACGCACACACACACACACACACACATTCCTATCTTACCTGTGACTCAGTGCACCCTGATAACAAGGCAAATGTCAAAATGGAGAAGTAGGTACACAGACAGAAAACATCCTTGATTCCCTCCAGGTTTCAGGAGGATGACATTAATTTTGTGCTAATGATGTTCACAGTACTTTTTATTTCAACAATATTTGTGCTGGTAACATAAGAATGGATTGTGCTGTAGGTGCTGTAGCCCTTAGGCTTAAGTCCAGGGTGCAGAGCTGCAATCCCCAGTGTTTTGATATAAAGGCCTGGTGGGGGTCTGGGGGCCAGGGGCTTAGGCGCTGTTTGTGTGGACTCCACAGCGGTGTGATAGGGAACAGATGTGGAAAGCCAGGCGGCTGGGCAGCCAGCCAGAGCAGCTGGGAGAAATTAAAAACAACAGCATTCCTGGAGACTGGGGGAATTACAGTGGGAGGGAGGGAGCGAGAGACAGAGAGAGAATTTTAGGGCTATGTGGTCACTGACAAGAGTCTCTGCGGAGTATGAGAGACTGAATAGACAGGGGGATTTAAGGGGACTGTTCTGCAGCGGTTAGCTAAAGCTAATAAGTTGCAGCTGCATTTCCAGTGGAAGAACAAATGCCTAGATACACATAGAGTAAATGCACAGACATGTAAAATGAGACCACAATGCACTACTAGCATCTGAATGACCTTCTAATATCTTATCATTACATGGTGGTCTTTATATCTCTGTCTGCGCTTGCCTTAAAGGAACTTACATGAAAACACGTGTCTCTAAATCTATAATGAGACCCCCAAATGATTTAGACAAACCATGGCGCTGTGCATGCGCGCTCGTACAGTTTGTTATCTGTGGTTTTGTGTGTCTTGCAGTGAATTGTTTTTCATCTTGTTTCATCATGGCACAAGGGGAGCATGGAAGACAGAGAACATTTTTAGAACTCAGACTGAGGACTGTTTCTTTGGTGAGCAATCTTTTAGCCCCGATTACGTCAAACATACAGACATACAGCTGTTCAGAGAGTCTTAGAAACAGAGGCAAACAGCCACAGACAACAGCAGAGAGGTAGGTAATGATTGTATCATGCTGTCTTATTTCAGCACAATATTCTGAAATATTTTGGACAGAAAAAACTGCAGATGTGCGTGTGCATGCGTGCTTGTGTTGGGTGGGGTGGTGGTGGGGATAGCATCTTACAGACAGAAGCAAAGCCTCAATCTTAACCACAGGTCCACTTTACCTGGCTTACGCAGCTCTCTTTTTATACTTTATAAATATTTTGTCCTTCAACACAAAGCACAATTGGAGCACAGATGGTCACAGATGGGGATCCAGACCTTGCAGACTTCCTAATGGATTAAAAGTAAAATCCAGAGTGTGGTGTGTACGTGTTGCCCTGTCTCTGTAGCTGGTCAGATTAAACAGCTGTCTATAATCCCACGGTGGGAGAAGACAGACAGAATGGTCCCCTTATCCTCCTCTCCTCTCCATTTATTGTAAGCAGCTTCACACTTGTCGGTCTACACTTCATACACTCTAAAAAAGAACTTGTACAGAGTGCGGCATAATAAATTTACTCAAAGAGGAGGTTTACGGAAACATATGGCCGCCTCTATACAGGAATTAGTCCACCAATTCAGCAGCATGTAGTGTGTTTTTACATGTTTAGCAGTGTATAGAAGAGAATGGCTGCATCTATTTATACCAACCAGCCTCATTTGCCTCTATCTACAACCTTGTGTGTTTATGTTTAGAGCATCTGGCATCGGGCAAACAGCAGAGTGCCCCTCGTGTTCTTGAGGATCAGTGTGTCAATGGCTCTCACACTGCACACTCCAGTGTGGCACTCTTTAAATACAGACACCAGCTGTTAAAACGCTGCTACACGAGCTCTCGGAAATAGGCTAACACCAAGGACCGAGGCCAACTGAGGCAGGGGTTTTGTGTAGGAAAACATTTCACAGGAGTGAAATGAAAATGCATTGTGTTGCAGTGAATTAATATATTAGTTATTACGCAGCAGCTACATACATTGAACGGTGGCTGCAATGGAAATTTCACTGAATGTTCAGTGAAAATAAAGCAATCTAAACTATAGTGAGGGTGAGGGTTTAACATGTTTTGCTTTGAGAGCAGTGTTGGTGTAGGGTTTTGTTGTCTTTTTTATTAGTAGAAGTGTTAGACATTATTACTCACTGGTTGTGCCTGGCCCCAGATGACATTAATTTATAAAAAAAAAATACACTTTTATAGTGAATGTTTGCTAATCATTTATTGTGAAAAATTGTGCCCTTATATCAGAGGCCTCTGCAACACCCTCAAAGCACGCACAATAATCAAACATAGTTTCACAAGCATAAACAGCATGCATATTAGAGAGACGGAGGAAAAACTTCCAGACTCTCTTAAAAATTCAAATTTGTGTGTTTTTAAGTTAGGGGAAAGTTCATAAACTTAGACAGTGAATCACGTGCATGATCATTTGTCCATTTCGTGAAACTGGCAAAGTGATGTGTAATTATTTTTTTCCTTTGTGTAAAGAAAATACTGTCTCAGCATGTTGTTGGAATGGTGTGTAGGCTCCTCTGTGTCTCTACTGCGTTTTAGCAGCCAAGACAAGCAACAGATATGTGTGAACACGCTGTTTAAATGGATTTTACCCATTACGCTATTTTCTGTAAAATCTTTAATGGTGGTAAAATCAAATTTCCCAAAAATTGTTACTGAAATTTGATCTTATATGTACAAGGGGGAAAGTCCCCGAACTACTTAAAAAAAAAAACTGGCTGTGAGTTATTGGGTTAATGGAAACTTTATCAACTTTGCAAAATGCTGTCTGTGGTAAATAATTAATTATTTGTGTCCTCTTCCAAATTTGGCAAATATCTGAATCCCAGCTTCTGCACCCTGTATCTGTTTTCTTTGTATTTCTTTTGGCAACTTTGGAGGAATACTTGAAATTTATCTTGTCAGAGATACTGACTGGCCTTACACAATCTACCCATAGGACTTTCACTTGGGGTTATCTGACTCACTGTGCTTGCGTTAAAATACAGGTAACACATGAGCGAGACATCAGCTCTAATATAGTTTTATTAAAGGCCCACTGCATATGATGATATACAAAATACAAAAGCTACTATAGTAACTTGTTTGGATTCCCTGCCTCTGTGATGCATTACAAGACAAGGATGCATCATGAGTTAAGAAGCATTGAAAGCCTACAGTATGGTTTACATCTGCTTTGCTAAAGTAGAGAAGACAGGCCACTCTCCTTAGTCTTTGTTCTTGAATGTATGTATTTACTCACGATATAGAGTTGTAGTACTCAAATATACATATAAACTGGGTGTTTATAGGGATTTTATTTGATTTTTTATTACATTTGGCACATTCATTACCCTGTTCTTCATTCCCCCACTATCTTCTTGGGCTGAAAAAGTCATCACACACTCAGCTCAAGTTTACATTGCAGAAGGATCTAGTTCCAGCAGCTGCACTGACAGTCAAACACACAGACGGAAAGACAACACTCCATAGATAGATAGATAGATAGATAGATAGATAGATAGATAGATAGATAGATAGATAGATAGATAGATAGACAGATAGATAGATAGATGTTTGCAGTTTTCTGCAAGATGCACTGCAAATAAATTACAAAGGCCCCCTGCCATTAATTTACAACATAGCACATCAGTCCGCACACATGCCTGTGCCCATCTCACATGAACCACGTGCCGTGTTTTCTTCTCATGTCCATTGCTGTACCATCCATTGCCTTCACACTAAAGAGCTTGGCCTTGCCTTGTTTGGTCCTGGCAGGGTGTCTGGCAGAGGACAGTGAAGCCTCTGGTAGCAGGACAGAGCCCCGCTGAAAGCCAGGCCACAGTGATGGACAGCAGCAGATCCAGCTGCACTTGTCACTGGCTATCAAGCCGGCTGTCTGAACTAGGGAACGAGAAGGGACAGGCGGGGAGGAGTGTGTGGGTGTTGGAGGTTACAGTGGAGGGGCTCTGATTGGGATGTCACAGCTACATGGATTGTGTATGCATGAAGGAGAGAGAGCATGAGGCAAGCGAAAGGGGGGATCTCAGTCAGGAGCAGCTGAGCTAGTGAGCAGGTGTTGTATGTCTCCCAGGCCCATGAATTTCCAACAGGAAAGACAATAGAAGTTTGGATTCATTTCAACTTGCTGCATTGATTTGTTTTTGTTCTATATATGCAGGGTTTAAGAAAACAACTAATAGCTCCCAGGTGAAGATGTCAGGGCTCTCTTCTTAACCAGCGGTCTCCACTTTGAAAATACGGAGTTCCATCTTGACAACTGTGTCTGTCTTCTCCTTTTATATTGTAGGTAGCAGAGTGCAGAAGGTTGGAACAATGCCAGATTCACCTGCGGATGTGAAAACCCAGCCCAGGTCCACCCCACCCACCATGCCTCCTCCCCCCCCGGCTGTCAGCCAAGCAACCAATCGCAATGCTTCATTCACCCCTACCACTAGTAAATCAAGTAAGGATCCTTCTATGTATTCTATCCTATTTCTAAGAAAAAAAACATCTCCACTTTAGACTTTAACAACCTTAAACTGTGATTCATTTACCACAAGCATCATCTATAGTCCAAACCTTTTAAAATAAACTATTCATAATGCACTAATTGCTTAGTTGCTGGGAGACAGGTGCAAGAAAAGCACTGATTGGCGTGCTGCATCGGTGACTCTTGAAGGAAATTGCTCTAAACCTTTATTTCATAGTAAACAGGACAAGGATAAAGTTGTGTGAGCTGATATCTAATGCATTGTAAACACTACAGGGCTGAAATCAATGGCTAAGCATAGACCAGGTAGTTGGAATTATGGTTAAAACTACTGTACATCAATCCATGGCCTAGCATGTAATATCACAGTGTGATCAGTGTGTCAGTGTTTTTGTTGAAATTTTGGTCCCTTTTTGACTTGAAAACTCTTCCTTGCCTCTTCCTAAATTTGCCCTGAAAATGAAATTTGTAGTTACAACTTTTTACTGCAGCTGTATTTCAGTAAAAACAAAAACCAAACAAAACATTTATTATGTCAAGATCTACTACATGTTGACCATTCTGTTTGCAAATGCATACATCTCTGTAATACCTCAGCAGCCATCTGTGAAGGACTACACAGCCGTTTGTTCTGCTTTGGTCATCTGTCACTCTATACGCTTTTGTAAGGGAAGGAAAATTTCAAATATGTGTTTCTTCCCTGCCCTGATGAACAAATGTTGAAGTCACTTGTGTGTCAGGTGTGTGTCCCTGCAGGGGTCCGTGTGCGTGCGTCTTTTGGAGTGCGTAACGTCCTTGCTGATGGGACAAGTGTCTTGGAGTGCGAGTGTGAGTGTGGCTATGGCATTGTGCATGTATGTGTGCCTGTGTTGTTTACCAGCTGGTCAGGCGGCAGTCGGTACAGGGTACATCGGCCGGGATGGCGTTTCAGTGTGTAGAGTGCTTTCTTCCCTATATAGCAATGACAGACTATGTTGTTTCACCTGTTGTGGCGGATGGTCGGGAGCGTAGCTCTCTCCTTGTGCCTCTCCCCCTTTCTCTAAAACCAGAACACAAGTGCAGCCTATTAGAATCACATGGGTTAGTCCATATGTGTTCAAGAGCTCGACCCATGGATTAGAGCAACAAGCGTGCCTGAGAAGAACTACAGCAACTACACCAGTACAGTCAACAGTAGCTCACTGTAAAGCCCTATAAAATACCCACCGTAAAAATTACGCAGCTGCATCAGTAATAAAATGACATTTTGGATGCTGTGCTCACAGTGAGTTCTGTCATATGCTGTTAGCATGTCGTTTTAGGTGCATACTTTAAATAGAAAGAGAGAAAACAATGTCATGTTTTGTCATCATCAGGTATTCCAGCATGCATACAGCATACATGCACAGAGACATATACATTTATTTATATGTGGTGAGCGACAGGACCGACTGAAGAAGAGCATTTTGGGGGGAGAGTTCATATGTGTTTGTGTTTTTATCTGTTTGTTTGTGCCTGCATTAAGACGAATATGCGGCTGATTATAAATGTGTATGAATGCTGTGCCTATTCTGGACCTCAAAGCTGCAAATGTACTTTCAGCTGGTGGACATGTGCAAGCCCAGATTTAGCTACACACCTGCTGCTGGAATAAAAGTAACACAGGCCATAGGACTATTTTTGGGACCTCTTTAACAAGTTCCTCTTATAGTTGTGTCCTAGTGAGTGAGTGAGTGAGTGAGTGAGTGAGTGAGTGAGTGAGGAGCAGGGTGGAAAAGACTGATACAGAGGGAGATGGATAGGTTGGGTTGGGAGTCAAATGGTACCACTTATGAGACAGCTGAAGTTACTGCAAGCACACACACAGCAGCTAGCAGAAAATTGCATCACTACAGTTGTCATGCATTTTTTTTTCTGTATATATTTTATGCATTGTCTCTTTGTATATTTCAATGCACTTTTATTTTCTGTATATTTTTCTTAGATAATATTTTGTATTTAGGAAGTCTGACTTTCTTTTTATGGCACCGATCAGGAGTGGCCCTCCAATCTCATTGTACATCCTGTATAGTGACAATAAAGGCATTCTATTCTATTCTATTCTACTGGAGACGTGGTATCAAATTTAAATCTGTTGCTCGCTTTATTTAATTCATCTCAGCCAAACACTCCTCTGTCATCAGGATTTAAAAGCTTCTGTTCTTGTCATGCCCCTAGATCTGTCAGATGCCCCTCAGGCCCCTCCGAAACTACTGACCCAATTCACGCTGCCTCTTCCTTCTGTCTGTTTATCTGCAGTGCTAAATGGGAGCAGCCACTCTCCTACATCGCTAAACGGTGCTCCGTCCACTCCTAACGGCTTCAGTAACGGGCCGGCCATGTCCTCAACAGCCTCGTTGTCCAACCAACAGCTCCCGCCAGCCTGTGGTGCCCGGCAGCTTTGCAAGCTGAAGCGCTTTCTCACCACGCTGCAGCAGTTTGGCAACGACATATCGCCTGAGATTGGAGAGAGAGTGCGCAGCCTTGTGTTGGGACTGGTGGTAAGTTGTGATTATGTTTAAGTAGAATTACTCTTTTCAATAATGCTACAATAAACTTGCTCATAGTAATTCCTTTATCTTTTTATTGTTCTTTATGGCAACATAACAGTTGATTATGTTGCAGAATTTATTTTGTATAAATATCTGAGCACAAATTAAGCTCTTCTGCACAACTTATCAAGTTGCACATTTTAGAAACCTGTGCACATAATCTAAACAGATAAAGAAATGTTGTGGATATGATAAGGAAATTGCATCCATTGGAATGATTGCAGCTCTATGATAAAGTGTTAAAAAGCCTTTTTTCTCATGTTTTCTCTTTGCTGCAAACTTCTTGTTGTCTTGGATAGAATTCCACTCTCACCATTGAAGAATTTCACTCTAAACTTCACGAGGCCACCAACTTCCCTCTGAGGCCGTTTGTCATTCCTTTCTTAAAGGTAAATGTCTGTTTGTAGACTTCATATGAAACAAATCAAGCCTGATGTCTTCAGGTGAAATGCACAAAGTTTACTTCTCTGTGCGGTCAGTGTTTTAGTGTGTGAGGAAATGTGCTGCTTTCCTCGTGCTGCAGACAGAATGGATTCAAATAGCGGAGAGAAGGAAACTCTATATGTATATACTTTCTGCTTGCACTGGTCATCATACTGTATATAAACAGTGGTATATTGTGCATGGTAGCGTCTGGGGAAAAGGGTGTGTGTGTGAGATTGTGAGTGTCAGACCTCCTGGCGTGTGATGATCCTCCACATCTGGGACATTGCAGCAATAGCTGTGTTATATCAACCAGACAGGTCTGAGAGAGCTATTTGACAGCATTGTTACACACACGTTCACACGTAACACACACAGATAAAAGACACACAACAGCACACCCCAGAGAAAGAGAGTGAGACACACGCTAGAGGAATGTGTCAGGGGACCTGCCTTATCTCATCCTGTCTCTTCATCTATCACTTTCTTTTTCCTCATCCTAATCTGGCATTATTTCACTCTCACCCCATCTATCTGTGATACCACTGTATGTTTCCCAGCTCTTTTCCTGTCCACTCAACAATCTATGTTCATACCAGTTCAATCAATCTACAGAATGTCCTTCCTGTAGCAACTTATTTTGTTCTTAATCAGTGATACCCGTCTTCCCTCTTTTTACCACTGAAGGCAAACCTGCCCCTGCTGCAGAGAGAACTGCTTCACTGTGCCAGGTTGGCCAAGCAGACCCCAGCTCAGTATTTGGCCCAACACGAGCAGCTACTCCTGGACGCAAATGCCAGCTCACCCCTCGACTCCTCCGAGATAATGCTGGAGATGAATGAGCATGGCAAGAGAAGGACACCTGACAGGTAACATCTCTCTGTTAAAAACAAAGAAAGCACAGAATTCAGAAGTGAACATGTATTGGCAGAGTCTTACACAGACTGGTATAAATGAATTATTTTAGGGTATTTCAGGATGCCAAGCGACAAGGGGAGGCTATAAATCCTCTGTGCGGGAGGCGGAAGTCTGGACAGCCCTGATGCCAGACTGCCTCTGCCAGCTGTCTGGGAGGGAGGAGAGAGATAAATGCAGCATAGCAAAGGGAAAAGAGAGACTGAGAGGCAAAAGAAAAAGAGATCCAAGGAAGAGAGCAGGGACCAAAGTACAGTACATGTCCTGAACATTATCTAAAGAAAGACAGAAAGTCTAACAGAGCTACAGATTGCTATTGTCCCACATTTCTCCCTGGCACTCTGATTTATTCACTCGGCTAAGAGGATAACACATGAGAGAATTAACTGACGTTTCCCTTTTTCATTTCTTCCTTCATCTCTTATTGGCACTGCCCTTCTTTTCTGATGACTTCTTCACCCCGTTCGCTCGCCCTCCCTCTTACATTGCCTGACCTGCGGGCTCCCAGCCGCTGTCCATATGTCAGGGATGTGTCCAGATGGTGATGTGCTGGCCACAATACTGAGCACATCCTAGGCAGGGTGTGGGGAGGTGGGTGATGGTTAAGGTTTTGAATGGGACTAGAGGTTGGAGCTGGACATGCAATCCCACTGTAATCCCCACACATCGTCCTCACAACCACTGGCTTATACGCAGCAGGCAGGACTCAGAGGAAGGGAGGTGGGGGTGTACAGCTGGGCCAAGGTCTACGTCATGCCAGCTGTACCTCTGATATGTTAGATACTACAACCAGTGATGCGTACGATTATAGCTGACATGCACAATAATATAGAAACAGATAACCGAGAACGAGTACACACACCCGTAAACACACACCATCATCGTCAGTGTTGCATTCATTCGCCTTTGATCCCCAGGATAATAAAAAGTGATTTCCATCTGAATGCCTGGCTATTGCCATCCAGCTAAACAGATTAATATCAACACTCCCATTTAAACTGTCCAGATGGCTTGAAAACACAGCCTCTCGCACACGCACACACACATGCTTAAAATACACAGACAAAAATGAGTGTCACTAAACATCTGCCAAACACACAGCGTTCAGCCCATATTGCCCCTTAAGCCCAAGAGCAGGGTGGGAGAAATACTTGCAATCTAAGAGTAGGCTGAAGGATATTCAGATTAAGAGCTTGAGACGCAGGGTGTACGCTTGGACTTGGTTTTGTTTGATACATATGGTGTACAGCTGTGCAAAAGCTTTGGAGAGGTGCAGAGTTACTGCCATTGAACAACAAGCACCTCTCAGCAGGGATACATAAGATGTGTGTGTGAGGATGTATGCGCGTTGGCATACACCATATGGAGTTGTTGAACTTTAAGAAAAGACACATTTGTGTTCCTTACTGGAGCCTCCTCAGACGGGTGTAATTTGCAATGATAGATTTTGCGGTGTGCAACCAAGCCTTTTGACTCTTCCCTGAAAAAGAATCAATTAGATTCTCCTGTTACTATATGTTATTTTACAGTATGCCAAATACAAAGATACATCAGTAGATAGACAACACATAGGAACTGTAAAATAAATCACACCTCCACATTTACAGCTGCTCCCCCCCCCCCCCCCCCCCCCCCCTCACAAATCACCAGTCCTCCTTTTTTT
>VUQK01005801.1:19271-31022 GCA_015106715.1 Bujurquina vittata | reverse complement strand
CCACATTCATTGCAAAGTAATGCTGTAATCGCTGATCAATGGAGGTCAGCATCTGATCACACCACCTTACTTCTGTGTGGTCTTTGTCCATGGGGTGGCTGTAAATAGGACAATTCAGACCTCTGGCCTGAGTGAAATTAACTTAAAATCTGATCAATTCGTAACACCACAAAGCTTCCTGGTGCTGAAGAGAGTGAAAGTAAAGTGTATTGAATATTAGTGTGAAGCACTGCTGCTGGACTTTAATACGCATTCTTGTGGCGGAAGATAATTCTTTTTCTCCTGAGGCTTTTAGTTACTTTAGCAGCAGCGCCTTCAGTTCAGATGAAATTGATACAAACCAGTTCAATCAGCAAGTACCTGCGTCTCTACAGGTATGTGTGTGCGGCTCGTGATCCGGTTCATCCTGCTTCCTTACAACAAGTTGGCATTCCGCCTGACAGGATTCCACCAAACACACTGGTTTCCTACACTGTCAACATAATGTCTGAATTCCTTGTCACACCCCAGCTGTTTTTCACTTGGGCGTTGAAGTGACGCCACCTCAGACATCTTCTCCTCGGGCCCCCAGTGCGAAACGATGAAGTCTGCGACAGATTTAGACGTGGCTGCACCGAATTTGATCTTAACTCCGCGAACCCTGTGCGCTCATGCATTTGCACAGGAGATTTTGCTCGTGTTTATGATATCTCTGACAACGCAGCGCGTGGCCTCGCCTTCTTTCAGTCCTCTGACAACAATGAGCTGTCATCATATTCATATTCTGCTGCTGCGCTCTGCACCCCTCCCTTTACACAGTGCTTCAGTATGTAATCCCTTTATTTATACTGCGGTGTGGCGCGGAAAATGTGTTAGAGGACAAGCCTGTGCAAGCTTAAGGAAATGCTTAGGTGTTCCCTCCTGTTTATACTGTTTTCATGTCATTCCCTTTCTAAGTTAACACTGTGCCTTTCGATTCACATGTAACATGTTTGCAAAAAAAATGAGGTAAGATTTAGCTGCGGGTGTGAAACTACTAAAACTGTAGCTTACACAGAAGCTTTCACATAGCCCGGCGCCACGGCTGGTCACCACCGCGGCATCATCATGCAGGTTTACTGCGTAATTAGCTTTACTCCCGTTGACCCAAGCCTCAGGTGAGCAAAGCAATCACTGTAATGAAAGATCCCGTATTGCTGCTGTCAGTGATGCAGTGTAAACCTACCCAATCTCCAGCTGTCGTTTTCTGGCAGTGTTTATTTCTCTGTATCTCTCCCCCCTTCCCTCTGCAGCCGTCTCTCAACATACAGACAGGCCTGTGCATTGAGCACCAGCTTTAGATTACAAAGCACAGATCTGCCTGGGTACACGTGGCAGTGAGCTGTCAAACAAGACGTGTGGATTTCTCCCGGGCACAATGGGTTTGTTAAGCCAACGCTTAGGCAAACAGATGGAGAGGAAAGGACAACCGAGGTGGAATATATAACGTGAGAAGAACAGTGGTGCCGTGATGCTGCTAGTTCACTAGTATGCCAAAAGTTTCAGTGTCTAATTTAAATACTGATTTCCACTGGCTCCACTGTTGGAATTATATATAGTGCTGGATGGAAGGTCATGAAACATGGTGCAGACATTCATATCACACAAAGAATGATGTCTACAAATCTTGATTTGCTCACTTTTCATCTAGTACAGTCAACGGGTGAAAATCAGCATGTGTGCCATATCCATGCATGCCAATTTCATACAAATCCATTGACACTGACTGGATGGATTGTTTCCAAATCTTGAACAGGTGTTCATAGTTTCCACGAGGTTAATTCGAGTGACGTTGGCACCCAGGCTGGTGCGGTGGCCAGCTTGGGGCCTTTCTGCGTGGAATTTGGATGTTCTCCCCGTGTCTTTGTGGGTTCTCTCCAGTCCAAAGATGGGGTCCATGGGGTCCATGGGGTTTGGTTAACTGGTGATTCTAAATTGACTGTAGGTGTCAATAATGGCTGTCTGCCTATGTGTTAGTACATATCGGCAAGCCCAGATTAACGCTGTTGGAAAACAACGGCCACACACTGACTAGTGCAAAATTGGACGAACTTCAGTTTGCATTATCATAAAAAAATCCTGAGCCAATAAATTACATTTTAAAATACATTAAAAGATCATCCAATTCTCTTTCCAATGTAATCAAAACCACCTAAGTTGGTGTAGTCTTTGATTTTCAAATAAAGACATCAAAAATTAGCATTCACTCACTTTCAGAAAGGACCCCCCCCCGAAAGATTTCACTGCGCCCTGTCGCTGTTGACCTCAGGAAAGCTTACAAATTTCATATTTATCCCCAAATCACCAGCTTTTCATAGGGTAATAGGGTAAAATTTTAGGAAGAAATCACAAATTTCAAAGTTACAGCAGATTTTTGTCGCCAAAATACAGTAAGTACAATTACAAAAACCCTGCAATTTATATCCCCCTCAGGATGAACTGTAATAACTGGTGAATTTTAACAAAGTCAGAATTTCAATTTATGATAGAATACCAAAAGAAAAACTTCACTTCCATGGATGGCAAATATTTGCTTGATAATATTCTAAACCAACAAATTGTCACAGTGCATCATCATAATCAGTTTTCATGCACATTCTGGAAGATTCTGGCTTAGCTGAGGGAGCTGCTTAGGTGGATCAGGAGTAGGAAGGACACACTAATGACTGGTGAATTCAGTGTACTATTACCTTTGCTATTCTCACCTGTGTGTAACCCTACACGGACTTTGTACAAGGGAGCTGGCAGTTTAAAGACGGTTCAGTGCCTGATCTGAATATCTCAGACTTGCATCGTCATGTGCACGTCTGTTGCATAAAGTCTATAAAAAAAGTGCAGAGCTGTATAGTTTGTGTGAAAAGTCACTATGGGTTATATGTCAGCTCAAGACATTGCTGTGCAAACTACAGCCTCGTTGAGACACTGACTGCTTCTTCTATTTTCAAAAGCCTTTGAGACAAAGTTGTAGTTCTGTGTGACTGATGCCCAAAAATCACCCTAGCATTGCTTTGTTCCTTAACTTGTTGAAGGTGGATTTCTCTACATGTGCGGAAGAAACTTGGTAATTCTGATTCCCAATTCCTTCGGGATTGATAAAAGTGAAGCCCTATACACTGGATATCTATCCAGCACTGCCATACGGGAAAGCAAATATCTAAACCTCCCTCCTGGCAGAGAGAGATATTCAGGCTTAGAGGGCCTGAGGAAGTATTGCTCGCTAAGCATAGTGATTTGGAGGAAAGGGGAAGCACCCTCTAAAGCATATGCCATGATTTATTCACGACTTTACTCTGATCTGAATTGTATCAGAGGAGTGACTCAACCATTTTGTGGACAGCATTTACTCCTCGGCTCAGAGGCCAATGCCATCTCAGTGACTGGCTTTTGTCTGTGTGTGTGTGTGTGTGTGTGTGTGTGTGTGTGCGCGCTTGTGTAAACCGTATACATCTGGAATTTCCATTTCAAATAAATCCACACAGAAGGCCAAGAAGTGACATCATTAATGTTATGTAAACACTATTTTAATTTGGGTGTAAACTTTATCTTAGGGAAAATCCACTGGGTGGAAAATGAAATATACTAACTGAGAACGAGCTGTCAAATTCGTGTCACCACACATGATTTGTGGTGCAGCAGAATCCCAGATTTGTCTAGTTGGAAAAAGCTTAATAGGAAATGCAGCATGCACACCAACTATGTTTTTGGTGAAGAACAAAAGTAAATTGTTGGTGATGAAGAAAAAGCACTGCTCCTTTGACCTGACGTAATCCATCTGAAATATTCCTGCTGTGAAAGACAAACAGACAAAGAGCCACAAGAGAAAGAGAGAAGTGGGGAATGTTTGTGACGGTTAGGTTACTTCCTAAAACGCGTGGAGCACAGAAATAGAGCATTTCTTGTTAACATGAGGGAAAACTCCAGTCACCACCATCTCTTTCTTCACTAAAGTCACTGATTAAACACACTGTATTTGCTATACTTGTGATAATCACACTCCACAGGAGTGTTATATTTTGAACCCACTGTCCGAGTCCTTGTGTGATTCCTAACTCCAGAATAAACCTGACCTGCTCTTGTCTCAGTGATCACTAAGGGGGGGGGGGTTGATGTAGTCATGCTGAGCATTGACTCAATAAATGGAAGTCTCTATAGCAGGTTATTACAGGGCGCTTGATACCACTTTGAGGAAGGTCAATGGGCAGGTTTAAATTTAAAGTGTGCAGAGCCAGCTGTAATCACTCTACTCAATGTGGTACAGTAATTGCAGACCAGGGAGCTCATCTCGATGAACAAACATTAGCCTCCGGAGGTTATAAGAGTGTCCGGATTAAGTGGAAGTTGTCTGATGCGATGATGGAAAGGGCGAGAAATTTGGAGCCCTGCTTGATAACTGCAGCAACAATAAGGAGAAATGAATGCACACACCATTAATCAAATGCATGCTGGGAGTTCACCTTATTCTCACTCTAGGCCACGGGGCTCCAACTGGGTGTAAAATCATCATAAAACATAAAAATTTTAGATAGTTAAAAACTTAAGTTACATGTGAACTGGAAGCATTGGACACACCAATCAAAAGCAATGAGCTATAAACAGTCAGACATATGCTGGAAATAAAGGTGGCAAAAATCCTTACTGTACATACAACTCTTTGTCAGAGTGAAATTATTTTATTTCAGAAATATTGTTACTAATTTATTACAAGCAGCAACATCCAGGAATGAAAAATACCATTGCAAAGGCCACTTAAAGTGAGTAATTTCCCATAAACTCTCTTATTAAAATGCCCAAATTTAGAGCTTTAAAAAAACAAAAGATTTTTACAGCTTGGTTACAAAAAATTGTTTATTGCCAAGCTGTAACAACACTTGTTAGGCTCCTACACATTATTGTTCAACGCAGTGGAAGAGGGCACCGAGGGTATACCTCCATCTTTTTATACAGTCCATTCACACAGCTGAAACGGCGGCATGTGGTTATGTTTTTCTATTTACATCTGTTGTAGTTCATGGATGTGTTGTACTTCACCTGCTTTAAACACTTCAAGTACAATGCTGCAGTAAGGGCTGCACTTGTTAAGAAGAAGTGCAGCCCAGTTCTGGTTTGGACAGCCTGGAGTTGGCTGTGGTGATGTAAAACAGCAAATGTAGCTTTTGTGGAGGGTGGAGCTCTCCTTCCTTTTGCCTTCTAGTGACCAAGCTTGATTGACAGCTTATTTTATTTTCTAAAATAAAATGTCACTGTGGATGTTTTTAAAGAACCCTAACCATTTCATGAGGGAGTTATTGAAGTCCTTCATAGGGGGGCATATCAAATAACAGTCAACCCTGCAGGTTGCATATTAGAAATAAAGGCTGCTGATTACCTGTGACTTTTAAAAAAACACCTGTGTGACCTGCAGCTGTCAGTGAACGGGCTTGAACTACAGCAGCTACATGTCCTCACCGTGGCTTACATGAGCCTGCTCCTGATAAGGGAGTGCAGAGTGGAAAGACAGCTACTACACTTTTTCCTTTTTACATATTTAACAATGGTTTCATTTACTGAAGGGAACGCGTTGGAAAAAAATAGGCAAATGTTACACCCTAAAAAAAACCCATCTATATTTATTTGTTCCCTTGTCATTTTAAATATGCGTTATTCTGTTTGATCAGCTCTAGCTGCCAGCTTTCGCAGATTAAACTCACACAACTCAAATCTCACCCCCTGTGGATGTCAGGCTCACCTGAGTCATGAATCCCGGAGCTCCGGTTTCTGCTTTTCTCAACTGCCTTCCACGCCAAAACACTGGGATTCAGGAAAACTTCCACCTGCCCGTGCTTCAGAAAAAGCTGCGATGTCAGTAATGTAGGTTGTTTCTCCATATTTACGATCCCAGGTGTCACTAGTTACGCCGCTCAGCAGTCCTCATCCCAACTTTGTTACGGCCCACGCGTGCCGAGCGCCTGCGGCGTTTGGAGCGCTTGCGCCGGTCGGCCCGAGCTGTGAGGAGAAAGAGGGGGAACTTGGAACAAAGATCGCGTATGAAAGTGGCGGCTCACTCGGTGTTAAAAATAAAACGCGTCAACTTTCCATTCGGTGCGTTCATAAAGCGGTAAACAACGGAAATGACAGGCTTAATGTGAATTATATGTCAGTATCTTTTGTCAACATTTGACTGATGTTTTACAAATGAAATAAACAAACAAAGAAAAAAAACTGAAACAAAATCAAATGGTCTGAATATATTCTTGTAGATATGCCCGATAGGAGGGAAAAGATTTATTTTCATAGACAGTAAAAATCTAAAACAAGCACTGCTACTGTGAATGAAAATTTCAATCTATTAATGCTTAGAATCCAAATAAAAATTAAATAAATGAACAAGCAAAAATTAGGGCAGAGTGAGACCTCACACTTTTAAAGCTATCAATTTCATTAGACCAACAAATGAAGTATCTGCCAGCATAAACATATGAGCACGCTGACTCAAAGCATTTATCCTCCAAAATCCTTCTTGAAGCAAGTTTCTAGGGTCTTTGCAAAATGACTTCCCAATACATAAAACCTGTATTTTCAGAGTCACCAGTTAGTTCTAAAGATATAGATTTAAAGACTTGACTTTGACCAAAAATAATGTTTTCCAAAGCTTCTACCACCATAGAATATAATAAAATAGAAAAGAAAAGAAAAAGCTTTATCATTATAAATACTTGTGAAAAAATCATATACCATTGTCCTGAGGGTATTTTTTGAAAATTACAATAAAGAGGATGTCCTAGTTGAGCAAAAACTGACCGGGCTTTCCTTTAGACGTCAGTGTGATATAGTGTATGTAATGATAAATGTTGGCAACCACTGATTTTTTTCCCAGCAGATCTAACAGTCCTGTCCAGTTTGTTCCTATTTGCCACAGTCAGGTAACCATACCAGACTGAGATATTGAACATAGGAATACTTTCAATCAAGCTGACATATCCAAAATCTTTTGGCTGACTTCAAAGCCTGTTAACTTACTAATAAGAAATAGTCTCTAACTAGCTTTTCTGTAGATGATGTCAATTGTATCCATAAAATTCATCTTATCATCAATATATGTTCCCAGATACTTGAAGCTATTAACAGCATCCATGGACTGACCAGAAAGTGAAAGACCTGTTATAGGGCCTGTGTAATTCAAGTCAATATCTTTAGTCTTGTCAACGTTAACCAACACATAACACAATTCACACCATTCTTCCAGCCTTACGCACCTGAGGCACACAATCTGGGATTTAACTTGGGATTCTTGCCTCTTTCTTGTATAATGTATATGATGAGACCAAAGACACCCATTTACTAAATGACTGTGTAAAAGTGGCTGTATATGTGTGTGTGTGTGCATGTGTGTGAGAGAGAGACAGAGACAGAGAAAAGGACTATTAGAGCAAGTACAGAAAGTAAGATAGAACTTAAAAAGAAGGATAAGTAGATGTTTTTGGAAAGCTGAAAAAAATAAACCTGACTGAAATTCATAGACAGTGAGAACCTTGAATCAACAGTTGTTATTGCACACAAACTACAGATTTTTATTAAAAGACTCTATGAGCATGCCTTCATTTACAGTTTTTGTCTAAAAAAACAATGTATGAATTTTGTATAAACTCTTGTAAATCTCCAAAAGCTCAACTATAAGCCCGTCCATGTATCCTAGCAGGTGATGGTGAATGCCCGCCCTCTGGTCCTGATGCTGGGGGTCTCTGTTTGACTGACAGCTCCGAGTTTCTGTCAACACAGCAAAGGCTCGTAGAGCATGACGTCAGCGCCGTATTAAAAAAAAATCCCCACCGAGCACCAAATCTTACTTGTGATTGGCTCGCAGTGAGGAAGTGCCTTTCTAACCAATAACAATCGCGTTTACTTGCCGATTAGGCAGTATCAACATGGCAGCTTTCTGAGTTTTGGAGGAGGGGAGCTGGTGTAAATAAACAGACATTTAACGTTTTAGACATAACGACAGCGTCGGGTGCTTGAGTTCTGGACTGAGTGGACTGCAGGGGGAAGATGTCGAGCGACGGAAACAAAAAACAGTTCTGGAAAAGAAACGCAGCGAAGGTTCCCGGCAGGTGAGTGACGTGTTCCCTCCTGCTGGTTAGCTTAGCGGGGCTAGCTTCACTCAGCTGACGCTGCGCTGTTGCGCTTCAAACGCAAACTTTTACTGTCATTGGTGGGACTTCGTGATTGCACACAATTTCCATTCTTGTCACTTACCAACATGTGTGCTAAATGCGCCTCGCAGACGCGTTTGACACCTTGTAACTGTTAGCTGGCCAAGAGCTAGGCTGCTAACAGTGGCTAACAGTTCAGCAGTACTCCGTCGCAGAGTTGTAACTAATGACACAGTAACTATTTCATAATACGAGTGGCCAAGGCCCTGCAACAAATGATTGTCCTTAGGTTTACAGGTAGTCACATTCCTTCAGTTTAAACTGGAATTTTTTTGAATAGCCAAAACCTAACGTGGCTAGCTTTCCAGCGAGTTATCGATTAGTTCATTCATTTCCACTTTCTCTTTTTCACTTCCTCAGCATTCAGCATGTGTACGGTGCACAGCATCCACCCTTTGACCCGCTCCTTCATGCAAAGTAAGTTAAATTTGACTTTCTCTATGTAAAGAAATGCCGTGTGGTCTTGTTGAAGTTGTTTGGGCCGCTGTCAGTTTCTGTGTCATGTGATTAACAGGCCTGGTACTTTGCTTTACCATCAAGTGAAAAAAACATGGGAGATTACAGTGTTTTGTCATTATTGCAATGTTCTGACTGAGAGCTTCTCTTTCTCTTTGAATGGGAGGTAACTGTATAGCTGTTTTGAAGGTTAATGTTGTCTTCATTATCAGCAGTGTTGAATTGTAGGTCCCGCTAAAACCTTTGCCTTGTACCCGATGTTTAAATCAGTGATCAGTTTCAATTATGGCATCCATACTGGATGCTGAAACAGATTTTTTATTATTGTTTACCACAGATCTTTAAACATTTAGCCAGCACAAAATTAATATGACACAAAAGATTTAAAAGAATATGCCCCTGCCATGTGTAAATATGTTGATTTTCACCTTCTATACCCAGTACTTTTACAGCCAGAAATCTTTAGTATAAACAAAGAATATTGTTTACCTGCATTTCTACTGCTATTTTATGAGCTATGAAGGTTAGGCAAATTACTGGGCAGACTTAATTTGCCTAATCTTCGCAGCTCTTGTAAGAATATAACAACTAAGTTACATCACAGCTGTCTGTTCTGTTTGTGCTGTCTATACTGGAGCTATAAGCCAGTGCATCTGTTTAGTGTATGATTAACACACACACACACAGCACCCACAGCACCCACAGCAGACTGGATGAAGCCTGCTCCTAGGTTACATTCACACCAAATCGGGCAATGTGGCACCGTCCTGCGGGTATATATGGAGGTGTTGCCCTGTCTGTGCTTAAAGAATAAAACTGCTGTAAAAAAAATTCTTTCATTTCTCTGCTTTTGTTTTGGCTAATGCCTCCCTGCAACACTTTCTGTCTTATATCTTCAAAGTAAGCAGATTGTTTTTAATCAGCATTTATGAACATGACTTTGAAATAACTGAGGTGTATTGGCTGAAGTTCTGCAAGTACGCTACTTGACTATTTTGAAATGTTTAGCACTGTACCTTCAATTTACCAAGCCTTGAGAAAGTTCTGCTCCCTTAGCAGGGACTTTTTTGGGGGGGTAAAATAATTTATCGGAACCCAATTTACACCATTGTTGTCAATTCATTGCTGTAGAAATGAATTGAATTCATCCAAATGTTTTTTTAGCTCCCATGTAGAAAAGTGGATAACACAGTCTTATTTGTAGAAGGTCCCTCGGTCTGTCTCAGTTTGTTCTGATGGACATAATCAAAAAGTAGCTTTTAGTTCCACTAAAACCAAAACAACATAAAATGTAAAGGTGTGGCTAAACGGCTGCTGTATTTTTAGCCACATCCCAGTGAGGAATGTGGATGTATGTTTTTTCCATTACAAATCTGTCAGATGAATGTATTTTCTGTGACAACATTGGCTGGGTTGGGACTATTATTACTTACAGTTAACGTGTAACGTCTTGTGTGGAATGTCATTTGTCGAGTCTTGCAGCTGTAATTCTGGTAATCTTCTGTTTTGCCCTTTGAGGCTCTTCCTGTTATGCAGTTTCAGAGGTAGTGACTCTACAGGAAAGTCTAGTCATTCAATGACTGGTTGAACCAGTTGATGAAAATGAAGCATTCCTGAGCCTTGATTATACTTTTCAGGTACTTTAGTCCACTAGGCCCTAACTGATGTAAATTTCATTATCAGATGATGGTGTAAAAGTCCTTAAAGATGTCTGCATGCCTGCCTGTTTTATGTGATTCTGCTGAGAATTTACATTACAATGTCCCAACTATGCATGTGTCTCAGGTGGATAATGTGTAGTTGGGGCATTATTTATTTTTTTAGGCCACATACAGCATGGTTTGATTTGAAGTGGGCTGGATCAGTAAAGCTAGTGGCCAATAACCTACTGAAAAACAGCTATAATTTGTTTTCATTTTAAAGAAGTTTAAGTACATATTTAAATGACTAAACCATCCATTTATAAAATTTAAATGTTTTAAGAAAAGTAAGGGCTATGTCAGCAATACATCTATTTTTTCCTTCAAATTCCAAAAAGTGATTAAAATAATTGGAACAAAGAAAACCAGTCAGTATGGCTCTTTTGGTTTACACTTTTTTAATGGAATACTAACAGAACTTGGTTTGATGTAGCATGCCAGGCCATAGGTAAACCGTTTGTATGTAAGAAGAATTCAGAATTGACAAAAATACAGTTAAAAGGACGAAATGGGTACTCTTTGGCTGACCTGATGTCAGTCCTTGGCCAGATGTTTGACACCCCTGATTTAGCCAGTAGTTGACATCTATAGTGAACATGTTTCTGTTTGTTTGCTTTAATTGTGCAGTTATTTATGTTCTCCTTTGTGTCAGAGAAACGGAGACAACTCCACTTAAAAAAATGGAGACTCACATGATAGCCTTCAAAATATTATTAAATGTACTTCCGGGTAGGACAAAGTGGAGATTTCTTTTATATTCTCACTCACTCACTCACTCACTCACTCACTCACACACACACACACACACACACACACACACACACACACACACACACACACACACACACAGAGTCCCTTATTCAGTAATAACCCTTTTCTCCTGATTAATGTTTACTCATCTAGATTTCCACAGAGGGATGAAATTAATTTACGTATTTTCAGACTTTCTCTTTCTTCTGAGTTTGGATGGAAGTTGGCTAATGTGTATGCGCCTTTCTTTCCTTTATTATGGTAATCACTGTCTTTTTAATGGGGAAATTATGATTCCGTGGTTTTGGGCCTTGGCAGTACATTGGCAGTCAGTGGGCAGTTCCAGACAGCCCATCTACCTGCATCAGTTGTTAGATGAGGGCAGTGTCAAAAATATGTGGTGCAACTGTTCTGTGGGCCACTCTTGCTTGGGCTGTTGTTTGTTATAACAGAGTTATAACATACAGTCAAAGAGCTGAAGTGAAACAGTTCACAGTGAAAAGTGTCGACTGCACTTTATATATATATATATATATATATATATATATATATATGTATATATATTTATATATATATTTATATATATATATATATATATATATATATATCCCCCCCCCCCCCCCTCCCCCCCCACCCCCCCC
>VUQK01005801.1:8895-19251 GCA_015106715.1 Bujurquina vittata | reverse complement strand
ACAGTCAAAGAGCTAAAGTGAAACAGTTCACAGTGAAAAGTGTCGACTGCACTATATATATATATATATATATATAATAAAAAAAATATCTTTACTTTGCATTTGTCCCATTCCTGGTGAACTCCGCTGTTGCTCCCTTCGCCGTTACGGCCCACTTGTTAACCAATCAGTATTTGACTGATGTACAGCGGCATGCACTTTGAGCAATGCACAGTTGGGATTTTGAATGACTGCAGATGAGAATGTTTGTAGGCTCTCTGTAGGCAAATACCTACACAACTGCAGTAGCATAAATTAAGCATAAGAAAGCAGCGCATCTTTGCCCTTTTCTCCTCCTCCACTTTCCCATTTTCCTCTGCAGTACAAAGCAAAAAAGGTTGAGTGTCTTTAGATTTATTTTTCTCTGTTGCCTTTTTGTTGCTCCTGCTAAATGAAACTGTATCCTGGCAGCACAAAGAAGGTAACTCAATGAAATTTTGTACTTTTGTCATGTGCTTCGGATAATGTGTTAAAGATTAAGTGTGTGTGTGTGTGAGATTGAATGTGGTAACTCGCACACTGCGTTGATCCCTGAACAGGGTCTACACGGAAGAGTCATCCGAAGTAATCCTTCAACCTGTAAATTAAAATTAACTAGAGATGTGTTTGGAGAAAAAAACGAGAAGCATTTGATGAAAAGAACACCTTGCAAACTGTTGAGCATCAGGGTGGACTTATTCCGCTTTGTGTGCATGCACAGGCTGTTGCACAGGAAGGCATTCACGGATGGAGATGACAGTATTCCACTAAATTTCAGCAGTTTGTGGATGCAAATATGAAGAAGTCAGTCAACTAAGTGAAACTGATCCAAAATATACTTAAAATACACCATGACCTACCTCAGGAAAGTAAAAATCAGTCCCGTGCATGTAAGGCGCCATAGACATGGATCAAAACCTGAAGTGAAATACAAATTAATGGACAGATGCTTACAAAACTCTTCTAAGCTCTTATGTTGGTCAAAAGAGAGCTTTTAATTAAAAGCATCCTCTGGACTTAGAAGGGTATCCAAAATTTTGTTCCTCTATGACTAGCTGTCTATTGCCTTCATTAATTAGAAAGTAGCAATTCATTAATAATAGGAGACTGGCTAACATAACATGTTTGTTTGTTTTATTTTTTTCCTCAAAAATTAAACACAACTTTTTTTTTTATCATTGGTTAATTTCTTAAACTGTCTTTGCAGTGTCTTTTTACAATGTGAGCAGGACAGTGTTAACCCATTAATTGCTGGTGTTACATAATGTCTTTGCATAGTTTCATTTGGGCATTGCAAGAAAAGGATCCATTGCTCATCTCACCTTCTGTAATTACTTGATCCTATTTTCTTCCCTTGTTCACCATTGCTGTTTTTCTTTTCTTTCTCTGTCCTTCAGTCTAATTAAAGCAGGCAACAAGCCTCCTCCAGCCACTCCAGGCAAACCCAAGAAGGCTACAACTTTCCAGGAATTTGAGAGCATCACGAGTGACGCCTGGGATGTTGGGGATGACGACGATGAGCTGCTGGCCATGGCTGCGCAGAACCTCAACATCGAGGTGGTCATGGAGACGGCTAATAAGGTAAACAGCTAGATGAAGGGGCTCACTATAAAGCAGTTTAGCCTGATCGACGTCTTTCCACTACAGTAACATAGTTCATTCTTTTAAGCAGTTTCCTGTTTGTGTGTAGAAAGAAGCACATTTTCCTGACTCATCATGAATCAACATAGCTTCAACGCAGTTTGTGAAATAGTCACGAATCATTTTTCTGCAGATCTTTTATTTTTTTCCCCTTTCGCCGTGTTTCCGAACATAATTTCTCATCTGTAAAATCTCTTAGACACTTATTTGTGTCAATAAATATTATTTAACTACTTTTAAAGAGCAAATAAGTCCATATTTGAGGGATACAGGTGCTGGCAACGGAGCTCAAACCTGAGACTACAACATAGATATACATGTGACAGATTTTTACACTTAATTTCTATTATTTTAATATGCTCGTAATTTAAAATACATTATTGCTTGAAAGCCTTTGGATAGGGGTCAGGTTCAGAGAAATTTGGGTAAAATCTTCTTTTAAAGCGCCGCTTTCTTGGTTGCCAGGGTGATGTGTCCTCTCTGAAGAGTGTGGACAGCGTACATGCTGCAGACATGAAATGAACTTCCTATTGAAATAGATTCTTTTCAGAGTCATGCTGGCTGTCGCCAAAAAAAGAAAGAGATTGCTTTTTCATGACTATTTCACATTTTTCCAAAAATATACTATGACATAAAATATTTGAGATTTACAAACTAAAAATAGTGTGTTTATTAACTAAGGTGAGGCCAACCTGCTTAACTTTAAAGGTTGGTGCATACAAATTTATAGATAAAGTAATTATTGATTTTGTCTATAAATGTTGATTCTTAGGGAAAATTACACTTTCACCAAATTGTGCAGTTTGCATTTTTCTCAGGCAAATGGCAGATGCCTAAAATTGTTAGTTTACACATTAAAGCAAATTGTTCACCTTATGTTTTCTGTTGAGGTTACCAGCCTTAGGCTCACCAAGGTTTCACCTTGTTTTTCTGTCTGCTGAACAGGTGATTGAGAATCACAGCAAACAGCAGGAGAAACAGAGGCAGGATGACACAACGGAGCTGGATCGAAGGGAAGACGACACACGGGAGGAGGTGGCAGAGGACGTCGAGGACAATGAAGAAGAGGAGGAGGAGGAGGACAGGGTGGAAGAGGGAGATGGGACCAGCCCAGAGGTATCGTTTGCATCCCAAAGCAGCCCTTACGCTGATGGCCGCCTAGTGAAGTCCCATAGCGAAGCTCCAATTGGGTCACCTAAAGGTTAGTGAGCACCATTACTCAGTCTTCTGAAAGGCTTCTTTTTTGCTCAAGTGCATACTAAAAGATTTCTGCAAAGCTACACTTAAATGCATAAATGTGTTTGTGAGGAGGGCGATACATGAAATGTGAATAGGGCGTCATTTAGAAAATGTCACCACTGTAACTTTTAATGCGATGCCGTAAATAGATTTGATGGTTCGTGAAACCGCCATTAAATACCATTAAAAATGATCGACATAGTCAGGTTTTTAGTGATGATGCACTTTTAGAAGCTTACAAAGTACAGTGTTTGTGGCACCAGTATTTTTAGTGGGATTTATTTACTCTGCCTCACAGCTGCTTTGAGACTTGGCAGATGTTGTTACTCTGCAGTGAGAACATCTGCCAAGACTGCTAATGTTGTACTTTAGGCAGACATGTTTGTGTAGAGCTCAGCATGGAAATGACTTTAAATTTAATTCAATGATTCAGTGAAAATCTCTAGAATTTGTTATCTCACCACTTTAGAAAGAATAAAATGCAGTATCAGTCAAAGGTTTGTGTCTAAAATTTTAACTGTGACTGTAAATAAAAACAATAATACACCTGAGTTTCACTAATTTAAAGTCTTGAAAGTTGTTTATTTCTTACAGTTAACCCTAGATTCAAAAAGCATAAGTGTTGCTAGGTGAAACTGGTCTGAAAGAGGTATACAGCGCTGTACCAAAATCCTCCCTGCGAATGCTTTGGTTGCTAAGAGATTGCTGTGGTTTCCTGGAGTTTGCACAGAAGATTCTGACTTGTCTGCAAACACTCGCCAACTGCTTGCCAAGCAGTAGTGAAACTGTGAAGAGCACAATGCAAGCCACATACAGACTGTTGGCCTTTAGAGTAAAAGGTGCATCTTTTAAAATGTGTTGCTTTAAAGCCACACATTTACTTTGAAGGAGAATGTTCTCAGTTTCCCGTTTTTTGTAGCACTTTTTCAGGCTTCTCCATCACTCTCTGGTTAGTTGGCAGTTGTTTGCAGAGTCGGCTTCTGCAAACACTTTTCATGCCGTTTCCTCTTTGACTGAGCCAGCAACTTTCAGCAACCACTCTAACTGGTCACAGAATACACATTGTTCCCCAGTGACCGGAGATTGCCGGAGAATCGCCCACTGGTCTCGAGACCTGCATGATAAAGGTCTTAAGAAGCACCTTTATTAACTAACTGGAAACTAAATTTGTCTGTACCATCTTAACAATTGCTTAGTGTCACTAAAGTCTCATATTCAACAAAGATAACTCAGTTAGTTTCATATTAGAACTCGTTATTCACCCTAAGTTGTGTTAACCTATATTTAAGGCAGTAGGGGAATTGAGAAGACTTAATTTGAAGCAGCCGGTAGTGTTTTATGTACCAGAGGTTTGTCTATCAACACTGTTATTCCACTGTATGATAAAAATATTAAAAAATAAGAAAAAGAAAAATATATTTCTGTGAATAGCAATTTTTCATAGCGATTTCTGTGACATCTCTTTCTTCCCTTCCTCTCATCTTGCTTCCCTTTAATATATAAACATTCAATGACAGTAGAAAGAAGCACCTTCCCACCTCCTGCTTAGTTTCTCTGAGCACCCTGTCATAACCTCATAATACACAGCAACTGTTCTGCATCATGGCTCCCTTTTTAGCTGTGTCACTGTACAAGACCTGCTGCACATGTCATGTCAGTGGTTATGTTTAAAAGGGTAGCATTATATGGCAATGGGGTATCTCTAAAGACTACAGCACCAGCAGCAGCTGCTGAAGCTGTACATGGTGAACAGTGTAGCTGACTGTTGTCCTGTCTGGCAGGTCATCCTCCTGTCTGCCTAGCTGTCTGCTCCACTGCCTGTTGCTGTGTTTAGATACAGATAACACAAGCAGCCCTTTGCCTTCAGGCAGTTCCTCTTATCTGGACTGCATGTACGGCTACATCATCTGTGGGGACAGGGATATACAAGTCTTCTCTTGTTTTGCCTTCTGTTTTCTTCTTCTCCTCTGAATTGTCTTCTAAAATACACGCTCCTCTAACTGTCTGTCATGTTTGAGAAAAGTGGTCTTTATAAATGTTTGTACACTTGTTCGTTAAATGTTATATTTGATGTCTTACTGCAGCTTATGGAGGCATCAATTGCACCATTTTACCGACATAAAAAATAAAAAAAATCACCTAAAAATCACAACACACACAAACACGCACGCACGCACGCACGCACACACACACACACAGATATATTTGGCTGTTATATTGGCTGCCATGACTGATGGGTGAGCTGGTGGGTTAACATTGTAATATTTTGGCTTAACTTCAGTAATGGGAGATACTGGTCTTGTCGAATGCTGGCAGTGTGTTTTTAAATAGACTTTAAAACAGTTTAAGATTTCTTTCTTTCCCTGCTGTTGATCCTGAATTTCACAATCGGTGCACCTCTACAATATAACTTTCTCAAACTTAGCTTTCCTTTTAACAGCCTTTTAAAAGGAAAGTTATTAAATGAAGTATAAAAAAAAGGCTTATTGTATAAATGACACAAAAGGCTCCACTAGAGAGAAGCTGCTGCCAGCTTGACTAATCTTTTTTAATTTTTCTAAGTGCAAATAAAGCACTTGAGAACAGATTTGTAGCCTTTTATTTGTTCTTGTAAAAACTGAAAGAGATATTAAAATCGGCAGCATTCCAGTTTCCTTAATTGCCGCGGCGTGCTTGTGTGATTCCGGGTTAGCTTTAGGAAATGTTGGCAGTGCGGTCCACAGGGCTTTTTATGAACTCATGTTCAGCTTGACAGGACGGGAGGTCCTGATCTCACACACACTTTGTCTAACTTGTCTGTGTGGTGACTCTGCTTGGTTTTGTGTGGCTCTTTCTGTATTTTTTTTTTTTTGTGCACATCTGGTAGACCATGTGGCCCTCAAAAGACTGAAGGTAATGTCTGTCTATTCATCATGGAGTCTTCACGGTCATAAAACCACAACTGCTGCTTTACTGGAAGCTCATTCCAAAACAAGCGACCAGCATTAACTGCATTCATTAATATCTGTATACAAACAATACAGTAATGCAATATTCTCATTGGGCTCTAAATTCATACTATAGCATGATGTAGTTCCTGCTCTTTTGCATATTCCTGGTCTGAAGTACACTGTGAGTTAAGGTGTTTTCATACATGAACTCTGGTAGAGGTTCACATACGAAGTTGCCCTTTCTCACATGTATAACAGGAGATGGTCAAATTCAGATGTGAAAGTTAGATCCATATACTTATGGGCTATGGATTATCCTTATCTTTGGCCACACCAGTATGAAACTTTGTTGCCATGACAGACCTTGTAATCATTACTGTAAATATTTCGTTTAGATGCAGGTGACAGGACGGAAAGCACACAGTGCGTCTGATTGGACTACAAGGACATTTCTCATGTGCAGCTGAGTCATGTAGCGAGTAGAAAAGTTCAGGCTGCGCGTGTGTGTAAACAACTCTGTAATTTGATATCAACTCAGTTAGCTTAAAAAAAGCCATTCTTCAATTTGACTTTGTGTGCCGTTCACAGCAACTTCATGTTATCTTGCTTGTTGTTATCATTGCACAGCTACTCATTACTGCCAGACACGGTGTCAACTTAACACAGCTCAAATGAAAGTGTAGTGAATGCCCCTCACATTCAGGAGGCTGATCATTTTAAAAGAGCAAAAACTGATCTCAGAGTAGACACAGTGTTTCAGGATGCAGCCTGCTGGCATTTTTTGCTTTGAGATTTAAAGTTAATGATATGCACGACTTTTTTTTTCTGTAGGAGCTTGATGAAATAAAAATCGTCTGTCCCTTTTTACATGTTGAGATATGTTTTTATTTAGTTTGTCAGCAAACTATAGACTTTGATCACATGTTCTGTCTTGTCTGCATGACTGAGAGCTGCATTATCTCAAATCCCTCCATTGGTTGTGTGTGTTTATGCAAGTTTAATTTCTCTCATCTCTCTCCTTCCACCAGATGCAGCAGGTGAGCGTGCAGGCCTCCACAGACAGCGGTCTCTGCCCCATCGGCCTCCTGTCATCCCTCTAGTTGCTCGCATGGCTGACCAGAACACATCTGGCACTCCGGCCATGACCGAGAGGGAAGCGTCCCGCCTAGATAAGTTCAAACAGTTGTTGGCAGGACCCAACACCGATCTGGGTAAGAGATACTCATCCAGCAATCTCCACTTGTGTGTTAAAATGTGTGCTCTTACTTAGTTCACTTGTCTCACTATTGCGCTGTCTCTCTAGCTTTGCCATTTTCTTTTTGTTCCCTGAACTCTTTCACTTTTTCATTTCCTTGCACTCTTTTGCTTCCCACTCTGTCTGCCAGCTGTGAGGCGCTTTTAACAATGCTGCGAGGGAGAAAGTCATCCAGCCATCTGGACATGCAGATTACAAGGGGGAAAAATACCCCAACAACAAAAGCCAATGACAGGCCTTTGTTCTAACCAAACGACAGGCCTTTATTGTTTATCCAGCCCAAGAGACTTTGTTTGCTACCACTGCTATATATGCCACCCTGGTTGCCATGAAATCTTTGTGGACGTCCCTCTTTGCATTTGACTTTGTGTCCTTTATAACTAACTTTTGGCAACTTCAACACATCAACTTGTTTCATTAATTCCCTTGTTTCAAATAATTAAGCTACATCAAAGTAGTCACCAGATGAGTTATCTGAGTGTACAGCGATGAGTGTTGAGATCCGTCCAGTGACTAGTCTGCAATTTACAGCGTGTTATGTGCTGAAATGTCTGTGATTGCAGATTCAGAACAGTAGCTCAAAATCTGCAGAGTTATTGCAGTTGTTATAGCAGTGTTTTAAATCACAGGATGGTGGGAAAGCAGTATTTTCTGAAAGCAGATAAATCCCACAATTTACAGAAGCATCTGCAGTTATATACAGCATTGGATGAGCACATGTCAGTCCTTCATTCAGAACAAAACCCCAGACTGTAAATATTGTGTGATATGTTTTTAGTATATGCACAATGTAAACCTATCCTGAACGACTGACTTAGCCAACGTCATCTGTTGGTTTGTGGGCTCAGGTTGATCAAACTGGTTATAGCCATGTCAACTCTTTCTAAGTCAGAAGTTACCATATTTGGATGGAGAGCTAAGTTATAAGCTAATTCTAGCTTGCTTGATTAGCAAACCTCCCTTTACTGTGTGAGACCTACCTGAGGAACCAACATTGCAAAGTTAAGGTGAAGTTCAGTGAGCTGGTGAAACCTTACATACAACTACAGTACCCTGTTCTCACTCCAGCATCAGCTAAAGCTAACACTGGGTTAGCATGCTTCATCCATAAAGTGGATGGGTGCAACACAGAGGCTCAGATACCCACTAATAAGTACCAATAAAATAGTATAGAATTTCACTCACCAAAACTGAAGCACAAGCTTCTTGGATGGGTTGTATCATACAGAATTCCTTATTTTGTGGCTGATAATTCCATTGAATATTCTGTGAAAGGCACCGACACCATAAACAAAGTCCAGAGTTCAGTTCAGTGACTTGAGTTGATTGGCTACTGCTTTGTGTCAGCATGCTTGTCAATTAAAACAATCTAAGTAGCTGAATTATTTTTTAAAAAGAAATGCATAGAGTACCCAGGGGGGGAAATAACCTTTAGAGACCAAATCCGCTTTTTGTACCAGGCTATGAACATAATAATTTCATGGCTGAAGTTGGTTATTTTAACATGAAGGTCCATTGGAATTAATTTCTTTCTTTTTTTTTTAGCCAGTCTTAGCTGGTTATTGGAGGAACTGCAGAAATTCCTGATTGATGTATCATTGTTTAAACAAACATTGTTTAAACAAATGCACAAAGTGAATGTGGGATGCAAATTGTTCAATTCTATAGCCTGTCGCAAAAAAACTTATAGTGATCTTTAGATAGGGAAAGAGAAAACATGAGACCAAAGACCAAAAACTGTAGTTGGTTGGCTTCCTTGTTAGTCTGACCTCAGGTTACCTTTGGTAAGAGCAGGGACTGTGAAAAACAATTTCATTTGTGTGGATTATTAGTGCAGGATGCACTGTAAAAGTCAAGTCTCTCCTAAAAGCACTTTTTGCTTTTAGACCCTTGTTGAGATTAAAGACGTACACCTGATGTCCTTGGGTTGTTTCTGTGTATTTAAGGTGTGTGTGTATGTGTTTGTTCAGTGTGCCTGGGGGAAACAACATGGTGAGACCAGTGCAGTGAATTTAAAAACCAAAACAAAACAACAACAAAACCAACTGCAGGGCTTAGGATGAGAATTGGTATGTGGCTATCTAATGCTAAGCACAAAAGACTGTTTCAGACATATTTCAGTGCAGAAATGACACAGTTTAAATACCATGGCTTCCATTCTCAAATAATGACTGTGGTTTTAATTTAGCATGACTGAAGAAGCTTTCAACATGTATTTAATACAGCTATTATTAGACACAAACCCTTTATTCTGATTTTTCTTTACTTGATCATATTTTAGTAATTTTCCTGTTGTTGTTCTCATCCATTGTTGGTGCTATGGTGATTTACTGTGTTGCTCTTGGTGCAAAATCAATATTTATTCTGTTTGTTTCACATTTAAAAGCATCCAGCATTCAAAGGGCCGTACACTGCTCAAAAAATTAAAGGAACATTTTGAAAACGCATCAGGATATCTATACTGATATGGACTGGGTAAGACTGAACTCCTGGACAGCCTGAATTGCAACCTGGCAGCATCAAATTGGTCGGTGGTATCAATTCGTCATCCTTCGAGAACTGCCTGCATTCACTTGCCAACATGAGACCAGGCATTGTTGTACATCCGGAAGAACCCAAGACCCACTGCACCAGCGTAGGGTCTGACAGTGGGTCCAAGGATTTCATCCCAATACCTAATGGCAGTCAGGTTGCCGTTGCCTAGCCTGTAGAGGTCTGTGCATCCCTCCATGCCTATGCGTCCCCAGACAATCACTGACCCACCACCAAATTGGTCATGCTGACCGATGGTACATGGCTTATCCAGATCCTTTCACACCTATCACATGTACTCACGGTGAACCTGCTCTCATCATTTTAAAAGATGAGGGTGCTAGTATTGGATCTGCCAATTCTGGTATTCTATGGCAAAAGCGATATCAGGCTCCGCAGTATCTGGCAGTGAGCACAGGGACCACTAGAGGCCATTGGGCCCGATGGCCACCGTCTTTTTCTGATTGTTTGCTCAGAGACATTGACACCAGTGGCTGCTGGAGATCCTTTTGTAGGGCTCTGACTGTATTCATCCTGTTCTTCATTGCACAAAGTAGTGACAGTAACCCTAGTCAAATGCAAAATTAGTGGAAAAAACACGAGAGAAAAAACATCAGTGACCTCCACCTGTAAAACCGTTCCTGTTTGGGGGTTTGCAATTGTTGCCTAACTAGCGCACCTGTTTACTTCATTAACATCAAAGCAGCTAAAATTGATTAACATCACTCGCCCCCCCCACCC
>VUQK01005798.1:1760-13645 GCA_015106715.1 Bujurquina vittata | reverse complement strand
TTTAAGTGTAATAGGTGTTTTTTGCTTAAGCAAAATATATATATATATTTTCCACATCAACAGATTTATTTTTCTCATGTTTGTTAAAAATACAAGTCCAGTTACAAAAAAAGGTAGGGTGCTGTGTAAAATGTAAATACAAACAAACTGCAATGATTTACTATTTTATGAAAAATATTATTTTATTTTAAATTTGATAGCAGCAACACTTCTTTAAAAAGTTGAGACAGGGTCATGTTCACCACTCTGGAGCAGCCCCTCTTTTAACAATAATCTCTAAATGTCTGGGTACCAGTGGTAGACAATAACTGAGTACTTTTACTTGAGTACTGTACTTAAGTACTTTTTTTTTAGTATTTTTACTTTCCTTGAGTATTTAATTTTTGTTAATTTATGACTTTCACTCCACTACATTTCAAAATGCCATCGTCGACTTGAGCTGAGCTCCCGCTTTCATTCAAGCAGAAATCAGCAATGGAGACGGTTGGAAAACCACCGCACCATGGCCATATCTCAGGTTGACGTTTGAGATTTCAGGACTAAAAAAATTGTTCGTATCAGTTTAAATGTCTTCTTTGTTTACTGCGAAAAAACTGTATCTCTGCATCTAAGAATTCGCAATCCAACCGGAATAAAAAAAAATGACCAAAATGTTTGTCTTATTTTTTATTGCATTTTAATGCTGAAGTTTTTACAGTTGGTGCAGACTTTTTGTTGCAGAGTGGTTTTACAGTACATGTAAATACATCATCAGGGGGTTTCAGCAAGTTTCAAAGTACTGTAAAAGCACTCAAAACAGTACAGCAATTTACTGATATTAGAAAATATAATTTGTAATTTTGAATACTTGAGTATTTTTAAATGCATGTACTTTTGAATACTTAAGTAATTTCAAAAGTAAGTACTTTAGTACTTTAACTTGAGTAAACTTTTGACTGAGCAACTTTTACTTGTAGTTGAGTAAGATTTGAAAACGAATATCAATACTTTTACTTAAGTACTTGAGTTGAGTACTTTGTCCATACATTTACTGATTTAAGTTTGTCAAATATGGACTGGAGGCTTTTCATGTTTTACATCAGAATAAATTTAATGGGTTTTGGCATGGACAAAACAAGCAAATAACAAGCACCTGTTACTATGCCAGATACTGTATAAGAGGCAGGAAATTTGGGTAACAGGCTTTTTTTTTTAAACACAGAAGTAAATAAGTAATTCCCCTCTTCCACACAAAACTTCATACATTACTGATGGCTAAATTTTCTAGAAGTACATCCATTTCTTTTGTACTATAACATGCAGTGGTAACTGACTATGCACATTCACCTTCTCTGCTTCAAACCCTTTGGGAACTAGTTTCATTATCAAGACAATTCGCTGTCCCTGGTAATAACAAATTGTCCTTCGTCACAATAAGTTGACAACATGCAATTTTGTGAAAACATTCCAAGGACTTTAATTTTCAATGTCCTGAGGGAATAAAAATATCTTGAAGGTACAGAGAAACATGAATAGATGTGATTGCCCAAGGGATTGTCCATAAAAGAAGGTGGAGATAAGTGAGTGGAGGGTCTAGTAAATCTGCAGCAGTCTTCATAAAATAATTGAATTACAGTACAGCACAATTTGTTTTTATTTGATTTTGCAAAATTATGCAGGTTTCATTGTTAGGAATTGTTTCAATTTTTTGAGCCCAACAAAAGACCGTGAATTATAGTCTGGAAGCATGCACAGTGATCAGAAACAAAAGAACAATTTGCTCAACGGGTTTTTGAGGGATGCTGACCAAGAGCTAATATATGGGCATTGTTATTAGTGGCTTTTTTTTTGAGCTGCAGTGATTAGTTATTTAATTCATAAACTTTAGTCAGTGCTCCTGGGTTGGATGGTGCCTTCATTTTGATTTCATCCACACGTCTGAACATTTTCATAATTGTGCCTTGCACAGTGGCAGTGCACAGTGGACAACATCTGTATACAAACAGATATTTAGTCACCTGCAAAAGAGCTACTACTCTACTACCACCACCACTAACACTATTCATATTTTGACCTTGTGAGTCTGCTTGTACGGTAGCAGTCAAAAGTTTGGTTACTCATTCATATGAATGGGTGAGTGTGTCCAAACTTTCCACTGGTACTGAAATTCATCTGTGTGTGTGTAATAACTGTAAAATTAAATTAAAATCATCAACCTAAAGAAGGCTGAATTCAAAAGTGAAAAAAGATTGATGTGGCAGGTTAGCCCCTTTTGCCAAAATGGCATTGCAGCAGCTCAGAGTGGTACTTAGTAGTTTGTATGGCCCCCATGTGCTTGTATACATGCCTGACAACATCGGGGCATGCTCCTAGTGAGATGATGGGCAGTGTTCTGGGCGCTTTCCTCCCAGATCTGGACCAGAGCATCACTGAGCTTCTGGACAGTCTGAGGTGCAACCTGGTGTCATTGGACAGACTGAAAGTGTCATGGTCCTAGGTCAGAAGCCTAGTGTTTTTCTGTTTGATGGACTTATAGGATTCATTGTTTAGATTTGGGATCCCTGGTTTTGGTTTCTTGTTCTTTCTTTCCTTTTAAGTTTGTTTAATCATGTTCTCAGTTTTGATGCTTAGTCCTGTCTGTATTCCCAGTATCGTGTCAAGTGTGCATTCCTATCTCCGTCCAGGTGTTTCCTGTTTTACTTTGTCAGTCATTGTCTCTTGTGCTCTATGATTGGTTTACTTCCTTATCTTGTTTGTTGTGATTACTTTCAGCTCCCCAGCTATTGCGTGTTCCCTAGTTATCCTTTGTGTATATATTGTCTCAGTCTTCTGTTTGTCTCGTCGGATCCTTGTTGTCGTGGATCGTGTTTCTGCTCCTGTGCCCTCAATCCTCCTAGTGTCTCAAGCTGGTTCTCCCAGTTTAGGTTTTCCTTTGTTTAATAACCTGCTTTGTTTGTTTGTTTGATGTTTCAGCCACAATAAAGGCTTATTTCTCTTCATTTATGACTGCCTGCCCCTGAGTCCTGCATTTGGGTCCTCACCTCCACACACATGCCACACTGACACCTACTTTAGCAGGAGCTACCAGGAAGGTAATTTTAAGTAAATTAATATATCTGACAAAATATTTAAACATTTCCTCAAATATTTCCGCTGAAATTGCTGACAAGAAAAGCAAAATGTGATGTTTCCCACTTTGATGTGAAACATCTCTCGTATGGCCCTTCTGATCATCGCCGTGCACATCAATTTGTCCTTAATGACTTTTATGCGACTACTAGTGCATTTGCTTTGAGAAATAACTGTTGAAAATAATGAGGAACCATATTCCTGAGCAATGACACAAAAAGCCATTTCCAGCATCACATCAAACTGCATTTCACCCTGAACAGTTATCATGCTTATATTTGTAGGTCAGACGCATACTTACCTGTCAAAATCTTGACGTACAACTTGATCGTAATGAGTTAACTTAAAGCATAATGCTCTAGGCGTGTGTTTTAATGAGACCAAATAATATTGCACACAAGTCATATATCCACTGTGAACAAGAGCTAGTTGCTGAATTAAACATTGGACTGTGGGCGGCATAAAGGAGGAAAGGTTACCAAGTGTGGCATCCATCTTAGTGTGCTTACAGCACTATAATGAAATATGCTTTTGAATAAGAGTCTGAACAACAAATGACTGGTAATTACTTTTTCTTCCATAAATATATAGAAAAACAAATCTTGAGGCTGAGGTCAGATTGTGGTACCGAGATGAACCAATGCCACGCAAGAGACAGTTTGATGGATTATTAAGATCATGACTATTGATGCTGGGTTTTGTTCTGTAAATAACTGTTTTTTATATTATGGTTAAGGCTGGACTCTTAGTGTAAGAAGCTATATTAGGCATAGCTATATGCAGGCTCTGTAAATTCAAAGTTAAATGCAATGTTAAGCCAACAAATAAGAAACTTCTATTGGCCAGTTTTTCCCTATATCAGTGGAGGTAGGGTATGAAAAAAACTACAGATTCAATTAATGTTTCACCTTAGTGTGCTTGTGTCAGTGTGACAGCATATGTTGTATTTTGGTGTCATTTATGCTCGTCTTTCTTCTCTCTTCAGTGGCCTATGACACTCTTTTGTGTGTGTCTTAAGAAAGGGGTGTGAGGTAAGAGAGACAGGTGAGGTTTGTTTGTTTTTTTTCCCTTCTCCATGAAAACAATTCAGGAACCAGCATGGTCCAAAATACTCTGAAGCCTATAAGCCATTTTAATTTCGGTCATTCAGTCAGGTGTGCCACTTGAACATTTCTTGCGAAATAATCTCAGCACAGCGTACATTTTGCTACAGTTGCTTCATGGGAAAACAGTCTGCCTTGATGACAGACTCCTTTCATGTGGAGGGTCAACTACAGTGTGTCGCTCCTCTTTTACCCACATTTGCAAATGTTTGGATGGGGAAGGAAGCAATTCCTGTTGCATTTATTGAGTCTGAGAGTGAATAAATGTCTAAAAATGACTCTGTTCTGTTATGTGTTTAAAAACTTCATGAACTGCAGGTTCTACAGTAATTGTTGCACTGAATGAAACTGGAGTGAGTTTGCAGCACCAAACCTTGGACTTAATATTTCCTCAGAGAGGAGATGTCCCCCCTTGTCATGGTCCTGGATCAATGTACCTAGCTTTTGTTTTTGTTTTTTTATTTTTGGACTTTCTATCTCTGGTTATTTAATTATTCTCTGTGATCTCTAATTTGTGTGATGTTTATGACAGGGGTCATCAACTACATATTTCAGGGGACAATAATTTTTCTCAGCAAACACTGTGAGGGCCAGATGCTCTTGCAAAGTATTATATAAAATAAATTATTGTATCCTAAGTGATATATTTGATATCAATTTTCCTTTCAAATCTATGCTGTTTTTAATGATGTGATGTGCAAGTCTTGCACGTGCTTGTTCTTCTGTTATGTTGACGGTTATTATGGAGACTCCGCAATTGTGTGCAGTTGTGCACGCAAAACAATGGTAAATGCAAGCAATGAGTTCGTCATTTTTGATTGAAGGCAGGCTATGGCACATTCCACTTTTCAGATGGTGTTTTTGTTGTTGTCTTTTTAAAAAAAGAATATAGGAATATATTTTTTCCTTCTCGCTGGCATAGTCTTTGCTTTCAGTAATATTCGAGGAGTTGGGTGGAAAGCTCTGGCGGGCCGGATGTGGCCTGTGGGCCGCCAGTTAACCTTCACTGGTTTATAGTAACTTCAAGTATTTCTTAGCATACTTAGTTCTCAATACCTAGTTGCCTTAGATTATTTCTCCCATTGTTCCTCCCTCCTGTGTCATGTCCTTTATATTTAGTTCATTCACGTGTCCGTGTGTCCTGAGTTAATGCTCCCTTTGCTGTAAGTTTGGCTTCCTGTGTTTTGTTTTCTGTAATTCAGTTCAACTGTGTCCCCTCCTCCCCAGCTGTCTCCACTTCCCCTGATCACCCACCTGTGTGTTAATTCTCAGTCTCCCAGTGTCATGTGTCAGAGTGTCAGTTTATGCTAGTGTCTCCTAGTCCTAGGCTTCTGTAAGTTTACAGTTTTCAGTTCCCAGCAGTACTTTGTTTTAAACTTAAAAGAACTCTTCATCAGCCATCAATAAAGGAGTTAAACTCTGTCTGCCTCCATGTCCTGCATTTGGGTGCTGACTCCTTCCACACGCTGCATGTTCTGAAGTGTCTTTAGAACATGACGCCACTGGGGAGAAAAACAATTTAGCAGAGACAGAGACAAGTAGACTGGAGCTGAAGAAAAAAGTTTCCTCACTTGGTTAGCTATTTTTATTTGAATGAGTGGACTTTTTCAACACTGTAATACCAAACAGGTGAGAAAAATAATTTGAAAAAACACTGTTTCAACTTCTGCTACATATATAAAACACGTGTAATAGTGTTGGCAGTGAGCGTGGAGAATTCTGCTCCAATTTATATTTATTATCCTAACATACTGTAAAAAAATAGTTAATTTTATATCAAATGAGTGTTAGGAAATAGAAACAGTTCTTTTTCCAAGATGAGACAATGTTTGCACACAGGTACGTGGTAGGATGAGAACATTTGCTCAGATTTTATGTTGTATTCCATTTGTTCATATGTCTGAACCAGACTGCTGTAGACATCATTGGCAATTTGTCAGGAAACTGTTGCAAATGAATAAAAGAAAAAAAAAACATTTATATAACAGCTTAGACACAACTATGTTTTGCTCAAGCTCTGAAGAAGACAGTTTAAAGAATGCTCAGGAAAAAGAAAGGCTGTGGACCAATTGGTGCACAATATATTGTTCTTTAGGTTTTAGCACAAATGATTCTAAATCTAAATGCACAGCAGTGTTTTGCATAGAAGTATGAAAATTATATGCTAATCCATTTGTGTTTGCTAATCTTTTTTAAGCAGCTGATAATTTTTAATGACCAAGAATCATGACCAGAAATTTGTCTTAGTACTTAAGTGGGTTACGAACAAAAGATTCCATTTTTGCAGTTATGCTTATAAAGCTTTCTGAAGCTATTTTAAACAGGCAAAAAGAAAAAAAAAAACCTTTGTCAGAAGTATTTACTGGAGTCTTTACAGATGTGTCCGGTACTGCTGTGGCTGGCAAGGCAGAGGACCCAATGGAGAACTCAGAGGCGAGAGCTAAATCTCAGCTTTATTAACGAACGTAAAACATAAAGCAGGGCTGGTCGGGGGGCCATCAGCAGAAAACTATAAACTTGCTAAAACAATGAACTTGAACTGAGGAAATGCGCAATAAACAGACGTACACAGCAAGAGCGTCAATGATGACGAAGACACACCAAGGAACAAGGGAAAATGCAGACAACATATACACAGAGGGATAATGAGGGAAGTGGAAACATCTGGGGAGAACAGGTGAACAGAATACACTAATGAGACACAGGAAGTAAAACTAAACACAAAGCAACCAGGACAAGGGACTGTAAAAATAAAACAGGAAGTGACCAAACATGACACAATCCAGACTTGACATAAAGGAAACTAAACGGAAAGCTAAACACAATACGCAGGGGAAGCAGGTCCACAGGGGAAATACCAAAACACAGACATCAAGACTGTGACACATGAAGTGGACATGGAAGCCAGCAAACAGGAAAGAAACAGACAGCTGAAACACAGACACCGAAGACTTGACACAAGAGGGATAACACAGGAACTAAATACAAATAACCATAATAACAAAATTCAGGAAACTATAACAAACTAAGGATCTCAGCAAACTTGGGAAGACGACAAAACATTACAAATAATCCCAAAAAGATAAAGCCTAGATAATAAAGTACTTTACTTGCACAGAAGATGGAGATAAGACAGAGAACCTACATTCCTAGAGTGTCATTATATTGACAGACGCTGAGTGTGGCACTGCTTTTCTTTACCTGCTCAGTAGTTGCTGAGCCTCCCTGAATCTCTATTTGAATGAGATTAACAGATTACTTAGTGAGTTATCAAGGAAAAAATTGTGCGACTTGTTGCAAAACAGAATAAGATTACACATTAATAGGTACACACAAAGGAATGGAGGTACAAGAATGGACCTAAAAAGGTACAAAGCTTTGTCGCTCCAGCTGTACCCTAGTAGAGTACAACATTGTACCTCTGAGCCTAGGAATTGTGATTTTTGTACCTCTGAAGGTCCACAGTAAATCACCCCAAGGGTACAAAATCAAAATTCCTAGGCTCAGAGGTACAATGTTGTACTTCACTGGGGTACAGCTGGAGCGACAAAGCTTTGTACCTTTTTAGGTCCATTCTCGTACCTCTATGTCTTGGTGTGTATAAAAGTGTGCACAATGGGTGTTTTAGATACTCATTATTAAGATAAAACACACACGTGTACAAGAATGAGACCTCACGAAGGCCAAAATACACCAACATGGCATTTTCAGTAACTATTGCTGTCTTGCAGTTTTTGAAGGAATGCAGTTTTACCCTGCGTGTTAGTCATTTGCAAAACTTTTCTCTGTGGCTCTGAAATAAATAGTCTGTCCTTTCCCATATTTACTGCACACAGCATAACACATCCATAATGACTACTCTGCAAAGACATTGATTTAAATCTTACAAAAAGCAACCTCAGAAATCAAATAATGGGTTGAAAAATGGGGCAAATATAGGAAAACAGGCAAGGGCAATACAGGAAAAAGTCATTTTTTACTGTTCTTTCAATATATGCTCCTGAGCTCCAGTAGTGTTGTTTTACAGTAACAATATTTATTAAATACCTTTACCCTTAAGGGATGTTTCTTGGCAGAAAGAAACCTTTTCATGCTGCATTTTATACACACACATACACATTTGTTAAGTAAGGTTAAGGCTGTTGAAAAAAAATAGAAAAATGTATACCACCATCCCAGGCTTGGTTTTAGCCCTCCACGTTATGATTTTCAGCAAATTGCCAAAATTTCTTGCCAACTCAGTGCATATATTGGCAAAAAAACAGCCTAATTTTGTCAAGCCGCTAAATGGTTCTTTTAAATTACCATTTAGTGTCGCCACCCGATATAGCTGAAAATCAATCTCGTAACCTAAATTATTGCAAACACCCATTTGTGAGGTAAAAATCAAGGGCCAAAGACTTCTTTTCCCCCACCACCACTGATGATTATTCTTAAAAGTGAAAGCATTTCTAGCTGTGTAAAGATGTTCAAAATACATTTCCAGTCTGGGACATGGCACAGCAAGGAAGCAGAATAAACACAAAAGTGCTTTTTATTTGTTTTAACCTCCACTGTGCTCATCTTAAATAGGCCAGAGTGTTCTATATTTTATCAGTATTCTGATGAACACGTAACATCAGAGAATTAATGGATAGCAGCATATCAAAAGTGATTTGAGAAGTTTAAATTAATAATACCATCTTTAATACATATTCATTTCAATTTTGCAGTGGCTAAAAACTTTTGCACATTCTAATTGATGATGTCTTTTTCATGTCTTTTTACTTGAAGGTGAGAAGAACTTTGACTTTTTATCAATGTTAAAGTGAAGCAAACCTTTTTGTTTTTTCCAAAGTACACAGGTCAGATTCAGACTTTGCATTTACTAAAACCACTTAACATTATAAGTAAAAGTAATTATCCTCATTATTTTTAAACTTTATTTTCTAATTTTCCGTTTGCAATCAAAACGTTCTTCAGCTGACTCACAAAGTTTTACCTGATTTTAATCTGGCTGCTGCTTTCTTTGATGCTGCACTAAAGCAGTTCTCCCTTCAAAACCAATGTGTGGACAGCTGCAGTGCTAAACTCAAGGACTCAAGAAAGGAGTCCTCAAGGCAATGGGTGATGTCATGTTGGCTTTGTCCTTGGCTGGATACTTCATATCACTTCTGGGAGACTTCAGTGTTTACATGGGTGATGTTGGAGATGCCTGGATGGTGGTGGTGGGTAACTGGGAGGAAGAGCCTAGACAATAACAAACCACTAAAGAATAGTGTTTTGTTATTGTTTGGATTGTCAGAATGGTACCACAGTGACTTATGACAAAAGTCACTGGGCCCAGTATGGATGAGATTCCTGATGGGACGCTAAGTACTTCAGACACTGTGGAAATTGGACTGTCATGATTGACATACCTCTTTAATGTTGCATAGAAGTCAGGGAGAGTGACTGAGGAGTGGCAGAATGAAGAGGTTTCCTTTTGGATGAAGGGGATCTAGTGGGCCAAAGTGTGTGCTCTATCAGGGTATCATAGAGCGCACACTCCCTTAGGAAGGTTTACTCCTCATTGCAGCCAACTGTTGAACCATTCAGCAGGAGAAATAAAGATTGGGTTCTTTTTGTGTCCATGTTTTTGGAACATTTTCAGTGGACATGATCACAAACTATATCCATGGTGAAGAGTGTGTTCCTTCTGAGAACCTCAGAAATGGTGCTTTTTGCAGATGGTGTGGTTCTATTAGCTTACTGTAACTGGCACATTCCTATTAGCACGCATGGACTGGTTTGCAGATCAGTGTGAAGCAGCCAGGATGAGCATCACCACCTCAAAGTCTGATGCCATGGTTCTCCGCTGTAAGCAGCACAAGTTGTTAACCTGCACTTTGAATTTCCTGTTACTGAGTAAATTAATGTGCCTCATTTCATGCAGTGTATTATTTCATTATTTATTTATTTATTTCATTATCCTCATACAGTTGGAGGTGAATATACTTTCATTGAAAAGCTCTGAGCTAATTAGTAAGACACCGAATTCAAGCTATTTGACCATTAAGCATGAAATTATAAGGCTCCCCATAAAGAGTACAGGGTGGTGTGGCACTGACCTCTGATGTAGAAAAATGTTTATATTCTTGTATATGGAGTTGTTATTCACCTTTTGTGAAGTGATGTGAATATACTAGTTATGCTAGGGGCTTTTAGTTTAGAGTTAAAAACCTACCCATGCTAGAGTCCTCCATGCAAGTCCCACCTGTTTTCAGTGTACGATTAAAAATACATTTGCCTTTAGAGTAGAAAGATTCTGAAAAATCTACAAGTCCTTGTGTTGCTTTGACTGGTTCATTTAGGAAGCGAGTCAGTACTTAGGATGAGTCCATTGTGTGAACTATTTAAAACAGCTTCCAGCTGACTGCTTTCTTTACCTAGTGTGGAGAGTGTGTGGGTGTGCACGAGAGAGCGTGGAAGAAGGTACAACTTTTCTACCAGAATTATTGTTGAGGATTTTGTAGTGTGCCTGTAAAAAGTATTATTATTAGTCAATGAAATAGAAAGTAAAGGTTTAGGTTAAAATTAACATGCCACTCTTGTTTGGGCTATGTGTTAATCTCCAATGAATGTGTTTTGTTTTTATTTATCTCAAAGGTAACATTAAATTTAAAATAAAATAGGTCCACACACTACTAAAAAGGAACACTTCTGGGATATTGATCTGGGCAGTGAAGTAGCAGAGGTTGTTAATCAGTTTCAGCTGCTTTGGTGTTGATGAAATTAACAAAAGGTGCTTTAGGGGCCACAATGAGGCTCGGAGGCCACTGACATTTTTCCCTCCTAATCTTTTTTTGACTAGTTTTGCATTTGGCTGGGCTCAGTGTCACTACTGGTAGGATGAGGGAATACCTGGATTCTACAGAGGTTGCACAAGTAGTCCAACTCCTCCAGGATTGCACATCAGTATGTACCATGGCCAAAAGGTTTGCTGTGTCTCCCAGCACAGTCTCAAGAGCATGGAGGAGATTCCAGTAGACAGGCAGTTACTCTAGAAGGTCCTTAATTTATCAACAGGAGCAGTATCTGCTCCTTTATGCAAGGAGGAACAGAATAAGTACTGCCAGAGCCCTACAAAATGACCTCCAACAGGCCACTGGTGTGAATGTCTTTGATCAAACCATCAGAAACAGACTTTATGAGGTTTGCCTGAGGGCCTGACGTCCTCTTCACTGGCCCCCATGTTCACCTGACCTAAATCCAGTAGAACACGTCTGGGACATAAATGTTTCAGTCCATCCGATACCATCAGGTGGCACCTCAGACTGTCCAGGAGCTCAGCGATGCCCTGGTTGAGATCTGGGAGGTGATCCCCCAGGACACCATCCATTGTCTCATTAGGAGCGTGCCCCAACATTGTCAGGACTAGCTTGCCACATCAGTCTTTTTAACCTTTTTTAAAAAAAGTTAGAATAGAATAGAGTAGAAAGTTTTTATATTCATCAAACAGAATATGATGAAAATGTAGATATTTCAGGGTGCGTTTGAGTTCAGCACTCTGTAGGTTGATAATTTTCTCTTCCACTGATGTGGCATTCTTTCATTCCCAACACAATACCCAGTCCATATCACTATAGAGATCCAACATGATCCCCCCCCCCCCCCCCCCCCCTCTCTTGCATTTTTTTTTTTGTGTATACACCC
>VUQK01005793.1:3384-13425 GCA_015106715.1 Bujurquina vittata | reverse complement strand
TTTTTTCTCCGCCCTATTCCCGTTTTGTTTTTTCTTTGATTTTCTCCCTGTTCCCCCCCCCCCCCCCTCTCTGTGTCTTTCCTTCTTTCTTCCTGTCTATTCTTGAGCTAATTCTTGTATAGGCAGTCAACTAAATTGTCTGAGTTCCGAGCTCTCTCTCTCTCTTGCTCTCTCTCTGTTTTGATTATACAGCCTTATATCTGTCTGGCGTGCCTCTTCCCTGAACCGCATTTGGCTCATTTGATTGGCTATTCACACAACTGTGTGTGAATTATGGAGAAAGGACTAGTTAAAGTCTTTAATATTGTTCTTGTTCTTTGAATCTATAATCAGTGTTACAGCGAACAAAACCTGAGCAGAGACCATGCTCTGGTCAGACCTCTGAGGAACACTGGGCCCGTGGACAATTTTTTTATTCTCCTTGAAGTAGTGCAAAAATCAATCCAATTTCTCATAGTGCCAATAGCAGGCTGTCAGGAGAAAAAAGAAAAATGCATAGGAAGCTTTGGCCATCTGTCTCGAAAGGTATCTGAGATTTACTGATCGGAATTTGACATTTAAGACTTCAAGGAAATACATTTACTCCTTTGGTGTGTCTCCTTCGGAGTCTAAGAGTGAAGTAAATGTGCACTATGATTTCAAGTAGAATCACTGACTCATGAAAGACTTCTTCACTATATATAAATATATATATTTGATTGGTAATTCCATCCTTAGCCATCAGTTGTTCTGTTGACATGCTGCATTTAAAGAGCAACTGCAATAAAACTCTAATGTTCAAACTCGATTACATGTAAATATGGTGGGGACGATATTTGGCTCGAGTCACTTTGCTATTCCATTTAAAAAATGCATGCACTCACACATGCTATTCACAGTTACAACCAAAAACACAGAAAATGTTACCAGAGTTATAAAAGTGCAAACGTATCTGTCATAGCTTGCAGACTCAAAGCAGGAGACAGAGTCGTGTTTTCTCTGGGTGTAGAAGTAGCTCAGTAAACTCACTACAAACTAGGACAGCCGACTTAGCACACAGAATGTCCTCAATGATATGACAATTTATCAGCTCGTGCAGCTTTAAAACTAGCTGATAAATGACTTCTTTTTAGTTTTAAAGAGACGCGATGGGGACTGCCCAAAATCTGACCTGCAGAGGCCCATAGGCTCAGTGTCCTCCTCAGTCATGCTGTTTAGCACGATGGCTGCAGAAGCACTAAACTACTGTTAATAATTAAATTGAGCTCTCACTGCAAAAAACTACACCCATATCAGCGATATGGGTGTTTAAATTTTTCATTACTAAACTTTATGTAATTATGTAGTTGAAGAAGTCGAATTCAGTAGAATTCAGCTGAGGGGACACAGTGACTTAACTGGGTGGGCCACCCTCCTCCGGGGTCCATCCATAATGCTGATGCTGTATGGTGGCTAAAGCAAATTTCCCCATTGTGGGACAAATAGAGGGATTTTCTATTCTATTCTAGTCTAAAGTTTCATCAAAAGTCTGCATGATTTTGGGCTGTCCCAGATGAAGGGTGATGAAGACGTGTGGTGATATGAACAGTGGTCCTATCCTACATCAGGTGGAGAGGCTGAGAGGTCACTGTGAAACTGTCTTGCAATTTTAGACTATGTTAGAAATGCAGGATGACCATCTCATAATCCGAGATCATAGCATTTTTAAGAAACCCAAACAAATTCAAATGGAATAGATGAAAGTAAAGAAAAAAGAAAAAACAAAGTCTGAAATTCCAACAGAGAAGAAAATCAAGCTCATTTGTCATCACACAAGCTTTGTTGTTTTGTGATGTGTCCTCCAGCTCTTATCATGACTGCGTCAAGGAGGACGTAGGTGGAAGCCAAGCAGGGAAACTGCAGCCCACCAATTACAATCCACATGCATCAAGCTTCATACAGTATACTACCTAAATTTATTTGATTAATACCGCACAGTGTGGCTTGCAATAAACTTTTAAGACTGCTGAAATCTTACAATAGGAAAACTAATCCTGTTCATTTGAGGGCGGGGTTAATGTGCCAGAGCTGGCAACTGAGTACACAACCCAGTCTCACAACAGTATGTGATATAGTCACAAAAAAAAAAAAAATGCACAGTAATGTATGTTTCATGTGTTTTTGTACAGAAAGCAAGGAAATGTCACCATGCCAACCAGGATAGTGGCAGCAGTTTAATTTTAAACAAATGATATTCTTATAAATCTAACCCAGTAGTTTTTAATGGCCAAACGTAACCGGGCAATATAGTTGTAATGTATTTAAAATTCATACAAATGATGTGTGAAAAACTATCACAGATATGACTCAAACTTGGGTCTCTGGCATTAAAGTCATGATGATTTTTTTCCTCCAACACCCAAATGTGAACTCCTTGTGGTTTAAACAGGACGTATGAGAGCAGAATGAGTTTACAGACATACACATTTTACAACATACACATGCCTGCAACAGTGGGACTTACAAGTTTTGACACCGTGGAAAACAGCTATGTCATTTTGAAGTCCAACAAATGGACATGAAATATAACACACCAAGAGAACAACAGAAACATCATAAACACTACAATGATAAAACAACAACAATTCAAAGCAATTCAGCACCACGGATAGCGATCAGATCCTTCTGACACCCACTTGAACCATTTCAACTCAGAGCCTGTATCATTAGCTTTTAAGTTTGGTAAAACTGGCACAGCGGCCCACAAACACAATATGAAGTACTTAAGGCCTGCTCACTATTTGAAGGGCATACGACGAGCCTTGCGCATCACAAGCTCTTCCACGATAATCGGTATGTCCATATTCTTTGCTTTCTCGTTCTCTATGGACAACATGGCAAGTCCACTCAGTCTCTCCTGTCCCACTGTGCTCCTCAAGTGTTTTTTTTTTTAATGAGTTTTAATTTGGAGAATGCACGCTCAGAGGTTGTAACGGTGACAGGATGAGTCAAAAATAAAAGGAGGGCGGTGCAAACCACACTGAATGTGGAACTTACTGCTGGGTGGTTGACAAGGAGCATTTTTGCCAGATCCGCAACAGATTTTTGCTTTATCTGGTCAGAAAAGAGGTTCTAAAACAAAGCAGCTTGCCAGGGAAGCTGGGGGCGATGTCCTGACTCTAGGCTATGCCTTTGGCCATATACTGTGCTCATCTGGATACAATCAGGAGAAGACCCACCTTCTCCAGGTCTCCTCTGACATGATAGAGGCCTGGCTACCTGAAATATTACACCCTCTCCCATCCGGGCCCCCTCTAGGCCCGGACCGGGGCGTGCCGTCTTCCCAGCCCCCCCAGAAAGCCCCACCCCTGTGTCCCGTAACATAATATAGCATCAAGGTTGTGACTGTAGCTCAAAATGTCACAAGACCAGGATCTGCTGAATACTGTTCTATCTTTTTTTCCTCTTCTTCTTGCTATGTATAGCTAACATTACAACTTGCAACTAAACAGCCTTGAATAATTTTCCATAGTCAAAGGAGGCAGATATGTTTGAGCTACAAGTACTGTCAAGCTGTAGGTGCAGGTGGGTGGAGGTAGAAGCTAATTTCTACGTTCATGTCTGCGTATGTAAAAAAAGGCAAAAATAAGGAGTTTAATATGAGCCATTGTTAAGGCATGAAGTGACTATTTTAATGAAAAGAAAGACATTTCTAATTATGTGATTTTGATCAACAGAGGTTTTTGACTGTTAGTTCTTTATATTCTCGGAGAACATTCCTCTCATGTCATTGCAGAGGTTAGAATGAGTCCATTCACTGAGAGAGTATGTTTGCAGCTTCAGAGAATCCTCATGTGGACAATATTTTATTCATAGCCATTGATAATTGTTTCTCATTATACCAGTCTAATATATTGGAAAGAGAACAGAACACTCCACACATAGAAATTCTAATGCATGTGTAGGAGACATTCTATTTGATCTTCTTAAGGTCTTAAAATATATAGCATCATAATTCCATCCATCCATCCATCCATCCATCCATCCATCCATCCATCCATCCATCCATCCCTCTTCCACTTATCTAATTCAGGGTTGCAGAGTATTTGGGTTTTAAATGGCATTCATAGTCATTGTAACACTTTAGATATTAGTTGGATCTACATTGCAACACTATTATGTTACAGTGCTGTTTTGAATGACAAGGCTCAGTTTATGCAGTAAAATGATCCCAGTTCACTGTGCGTTTAAAAGGCAGTGGCAGTTGATGTCAGATGATTGTGGCATTAAGCTTCCTTCTTTTTTGTGTCTGCCTATCCAGCTAACCCATACTTTAATCTTCCGTGCCAAGACAGTGATTTCTCATACAAGAAAAAAAAAAAAAAAAATCAGTTTGGACTCCTCCTGGTCATTTGTACTTTAAAATATGGTATTGACCTCCCATCTGAAGCTGGTCAGAGCATAATAGAAACTTCGACCTGCTAAACAGTTGCCTTATTAAATTGACATTTGTATGAGAAACGTAGTTTACTTTGCGTTGTGTGTCTATTGACATGTCTGTTGTGTCCCTGTATGTGAGTGAAGGAGCAGTTGCTCACTGATTTACTACTACAGTTCTCTCAGACAAAGAAAGATGACTCATAAACGTTTTTAAAAAGGAAAAAAACTTAATTTCTGACAGTACCTGGTTGTTTGTAAATTAATGGCTGTTCTGCCTTATTAATATTTCTAGTCGTTATACCATCTTCAACAACAGAAGTAACATTTCATGACCTTTATAATGTTAGCCATCTACTGTATGCTGTAAACACAAGAACATGTGCAACGTCGTATTGTGAGTGAAAAAACTTGCTTTTCATAATGTGAGACAATAGACTGATAGTAACTTTTCAATTACTTATATTATGAATAACTTTAAATGCGATTTTTACACTATGAATAACTGAAAGTTAGTAATTATTTCATGCTGGTTCACTGGACTTTTTAAACCTTGAGTAGAACAATCATTTATGATAGAACAAAAAAGAAAAAGACCTGCTGCGAAAAAGACACTTTACAAGTTTTAAACCAATGACCTCTCGTCTTGCACACTCTGAAACAAGATGTTACTAGAATAACAAGTGGGAAATCAAAGTGCTTTATGTAGCATGGCCCGGTTACGGCCCCTCATCATTGTGAAACTAAAGAGGATGCTGCCTTCACTGTTTCAGCTTAAATAATACAGAAACCCATAAAATGTAAAAGCTACAATCAAAACACTGAGTGCTGACAGATTTCCAAAGGCTAAACAGCATCCTTGGGCCCATCATTGATTGGAAAGATCCTACACACTAAATAGATGTTTTATGTGCGTGTTAATCAAACTAGTAGTGATTTAGATGAAGTGAATGGCAGTAAAGTAGTCTTTACAAGTCCCGCTGAATGATTTATGTAGCTGCAATTTTACAGAGATGGAGTGAGACTGAATATGATCCTCAGAGGTGATATTAAAATTGTTGCTGTGCAGAATGGACACAGGAAATGCATTTACAGCCTTTGTCATTAAAATTAAAGTTCAGTAACCTCGATTGGGGATATATCTCATGCGTGGGCTTTCCCTTTTCCTGTGTAAGCTTTGATATTTAATTGCAGAAAAAACAAAACAACAATCACACCAATCATGTGATTGGTCAGGAGTTAGTTCATCTTGTGTCACCTCTGGAACCTCCTCATTGCTCATCAGATCATCAGCCTCTGTTTGGCTAGTGTGCTATTCTTCATCTTTTTCTGCCTTTATTGAAATATCTCTTCAAGCACTGACAGATAATGTGATTCTTATTCAAAGCTGCTGGAATTGATAATCCCATTAGACTATAGGAGGTAAGAGCGGAGAACCGAGGGGGGGGGGGTAAAGCTATGCATCTTCAGCGGGGTGTCATTCCAGCTCACTGCGGGGTTATCTCTGTCTCTGAAGACAACTGCTGAGCTCGAGCTGTATGGCTCTTGACTTTATAATTCTGGGATGTGTGCAGCACTCTTTTCCCACTATCCTCAAGACAGCTGCATTACTCCATGAAGTGCCTTTTGTGCTTTCTACCGGCCAAGTGGGGCATAAAAATGGTACCGGTGATATGTCAGCTGATCCATCCATCCTCAACAAGTATTCTTTTTGCACTTCAACCACTTCTGTCAAACTTACAGCAGGACGGTTCAGGTATTGATGGACTTATAGTTTAGTCGTAGAATACCTGTCCTACACTTTTTTTTCCATCTGAGAATTTCTCCTCTCCGTAAGAAACTCTTTGTCCTTAAAGTCATTCTCACCACTCTGAACAATATGTTTTATCTTTACCAGGATTTGGTGGTGAAGAGGAAAAAAAAAAAAGCAAAGAATTGCAAGAACGTTTAGAACTTTATTAAAGTTTATATTTAAGACTCCAGCCAGATCATTTCAGATGTGGCACATAAGTTCAACTCATTGTCGTTGTGCAAGGCACACAACGAAATGAGGGTTTCAGATCACTCATCCAGAGACAAGCATCTGCGGTCATGCAGCCAGAGACCGGCGCTACCGTTAACTTGATCCTGGAAAAGGGTTTCAGATATTGCACCATTATTACGTTTAACTTAGAGGAAATTTTGCCCAGTGAAATGGATTAAAACATTTATCTAAAAATTAAAGCGCTACTTTACAGACAGCTAAATGAATGCAGTAAGAATGCTTTACTTCTACTCTCTCTTGTTCAGCACTCTCATCAGTCTTCTGCTTGTGCACCTTACTTCTTCTGATCAAGTCTTGCAATGATGCGTTTTCACGTCTTCCACTGAGCCCACAGAAGGTTTTTTTTCTTTTCCTTTCTTTTCCTTTCTTTTCTTCTTAAACAAATCACCTTGTGTGTGCTTAGGTGTGTCAGGTCTTAATGGAGCCTGAAGCTGCTCAGTTACAATGATCCACTCCACTGGGCTGTAGGAAGCTATTGTGAACTCCGGATTAATAGCAGTGACACTAGCATGCCCTTCAGCTCCCCTCAGATCTCATCAAGCCTACTTTAAGTTACTCAATCGAGTGAAGCAAAGACATTTTGGTCTGAAAGGTCTAACTGCAACTCTGGGTTTACAGGAGAGAGAGTATGTACTGTGTGAGGCTTGGTTAAAGCTTATTTGTGTGTCAGCGTCTGCCCTTATATTAATCTGATTTATGGTTGGTGGCGTGGCTTAATCTTCTTGTCCCTTCGCTAATGTTTATCTGCTCAGAACAGTTGTCATCAGGGGACCTGGACTTTTTGCTCATATGTTTCTAGCTGGGCTGGACTGTTTAACAGAGCATGCACACATACTTGCATATATATATATGAATACAACATATATATATATATATATATATATATATAACATGTTGTAGCTTGTTTTGATTATGACACACTAATGACACACATAAAGAGAATCATACTTCAGAGAGTAGGAGAACAGCAGGGAGGAAACGGGGCATTATGAAGAAAAAATATGAAGATTTTTCATTGTAAAACATGTTCATATTTATGTCCAGGTGTTGTTTGATAACAAGGTTTCAACAAAGGCTCAGTACGTTGCTAAGCAACATAATTAAATGGCATGAGTGGGCATCAGATATTGTCATATAGGTTAAGTATCTTGCCATTCATCGCTGATGGTGATAAGCATCTACATGTATTTGTGTGTTTCTATTAGGGGGATGGTTGTAGTTTGTAATCTCCAATGCAGCGACAGCAGGAACGGAGTGCGCACTTCACGAGCAGTTTGCATTACCTCTGGAGAGCCTTCAATCATGTTGTGCCTCCCTTGCTGAAGCTGATTAAATACAGTGCATGTAGCATGTTTTTTTCCCACCACTCTGATCCAAATGGAAATGTCATCAGCAGCTGCTGAATGATTTGCTTTAAAGATTTCAAGAGAGGTTCGTAAGCCCCACAAAATAAATCCTGCACAGTTAAGTTTCATGATCTCCTTAAAAATTAGACAAAGTTTTAACAACTGTAAGATGGATTTATTTTCTGTCTTAATACCTTTTCAGTGGTTTGGTCTTAAATTTGATCGGAACCCCAGATGATAACTCGGTAATCTTCCAATTTCTCCTTCAGCACTGCGAACAAGTTAAAGCCTTACATGTTCTGTATACTTGACCATCTGTTTATGCATGCTGCTGTTGGCACTCATCAATGGGAGCATGCATTGGATTTATCTGCATTGTAATGAAAGACATTTGCCCGGTCCCTCCAGAACAGGGATCTTTTGTGAGTTCTTTTAAAACTCTTAAAGATTGCTTACAATAAGGGAAAAAAATAATTCTTCACCAGTTGACAACACTATAGAAAAGGGAGACCTCAGAAAGATTAATAACCAGCAGATAACAGGAAAAAGCATCCTAACTCTGTTAATAGATGGTGTATTTATTTTTAGTGGTTTTTTAATAATAATTTTATATGAATTTTTATCACTTCTTCATACCAATTTTACTTTATTAACATTAAATATACTTTGTCATTAATGTTAAGCATATATAAATCTTTATAATAATAATAATAAAAAAAAGTATAGATAACAAAATGAGATTTCTCAGATTAAATTGAAACAAATGGTTTTCTGGGCAAAGTAAACCACTGAGTTTAGCTGCTTTGGGGTTTAGTTTCAGGAGAAAACAAATAAAATCAAAAAGTCATGCATTTCAAACACTCAAATCCTCAGAGCACTGAGCCACAGTTCCTTTGTTTCTTGACTTTTTGCTGATAAGCATCGGACCTATAAAATTGGGTTTGACTCCGGCTGCAGGGTTTGGAAGAGATAAGAACCGGTAAAACGTTCTGGCTCCTGTTCTACAAACCCGTAGAAGGAAGAAGGCCTTTTACTGGAGTCCAATCACATGTTACTGAGCAGTTGAGGGAAAATGAAGCAGCGATATCACAGTGGACTACTCTAAGAGAGTCTGAGAAGTCCAGTTAGGTGCATAATTTTTTGAACAATGATCTTTGTAGCTTTGCCGTTTTACACCACCATATTGGATTTTAAATCAAACAATATAGATATGACTGAAATGCAGACTTACTGCTATAATTCCTAAAAGGAAATACAAATGTTTTTATACGTTGTGCCCATTTCCAGGTGGTCTAAATTAATTGGATAAACCAACACAATTTAAATTATGAAGATTGTTTTAAATAGTTGGATGAAAATCCTTTGCAGTTGGCGACTGAAGTCTGGAATGCATGGAAATGGGATGGCATGTTGCTGCAGAATGCTGTTGTAGTCATACTGGTTAAGTGTGCACTGTACTGTGAATAAATGACCAACGGTGTCACCAGCAAAGCACCCCCGTACGTCACACTTCCTCCTCCATTGTTCACGGTGGGAACTGCACATGTACTGTAGGAACCATCCTCTCACCTTCTCTGCATCTTACAAAGACATGATGTTTGGAACCACAAATCTCAAAGTTGGATTTCCACCGGTCTTCTCTGAACTATTGATGATGAGATGTGCGTGCTACTTGAACTCTCTGGAGCGTTTTTGTGGGCTCTTTGCTGGGGCGCTGTTAGCTTGTGGTTTCTGAGGCTGATGAACCCATCCTGTTCAGCCCTGGAAACTCTTTGTCTTCCATTTCCGGGTGCGGTCCTGGTGAGAGCCAGTTTCATTACAATGTTTGATGGTCTTTCTGACGGCATTTGAGGATACGTTCAAAGTTCCTAAAATGTTTCAGATTTACTGACCTACCTTTCTTAAAGAAATGATTAATTGTCATTTTACTTTACCTAGTTGAGTAGTTCTTGCCATAATATGGATCAGAACATTACTCAGATAGGGCTATTCCCTGAATACCAACTCTACCTCTTCACAACAAAACTGACTGTCTCAAACACTCTAAGAGGGCAAGAAATGAACAGGCTCAGCTGTTCACTGAAAGCCATTCCATTCATAAAGCCGTCATAAAACACATTCTGGTGAGTTTAACACTTTTAAGTTTGCTACATGCTTTCGTATGTGCACCTTCACAGTTTGGAGGACTTTAGTATAATTTACACTTTCGGAAAAAAAAACCCAAAAAAACATTGAAGGTGTGTCCAGACGTTTGAC
>VUQK01005789.1:1112-23973 GCA_015106715.1 Bujurquina vittata | reverse complement strand
AGCTAATCATTTGAATGGTTTAAATGCTCATGTGAACTTTGACATACTTATTTCCCTATAACTCAAGTTGTTTTAATAATCACCAAGGTTGGTGCCATCTGGAATGTCTTGTTTTAAACTGTCTGTCTGTGAACGAAGACTTCGAGGTCAGTCTTTGGCACCTCAGCACGCCTGGAATCTTCCAACTGGAATCTTCCTCCGACTGCACATTGTTATGTCCATGAAGTAACTCTACCTGATAAGCTTTGACTATAAGAGATCCACACTGAGAGAAGACAGTGTGTGTACTCATCTCATGCCCAAATGCTTGGCTGCTGGACATGGGATCAGGACACCCCCGGTTAACCTGTAATAACTGTTTGAATTATGGCTTTAACTGTTTAACATGTAATTCTGTTTTGAATAATGGCTTTTATTAAATTAACAAGACTCCTTATTCCCCTTGTCTTCTTTCCATTCTGTGTCGATCAAAGAACACGCTAAAAACAAAACCAACAGAGTTAATTATTAAAACCTTTAGAGTGGATCTGTTAGTGATGGGCAGGAGGAGTGGATGATTTTGTGGTCTGAGAGGAATCATCTGCTTCTGAATGTGAAGACCAAAGAGATGGTGTTCAACTTCAGAAGGAGCTACACAACCCCTATCTATCCCAGGACAGGATGTACAAGTACCTGAGCTTCTACATCGAGGCATAGAGGCTTGTATGCAGAAAGAGGTTGAGAAGGCTCTGTTTCCTGAGGAAGATGAGATGCTTCAATGTGTGCAGCAAAACGATTGATCGATGATGGCGTTTCTATCATTCAGTTGTGGTGAGCACAGTATAATTTGCTGTGGACATCTGGGGGAGCAGCTGGTGACACCACCAGACTGAATAAACTGGCTGGCTCTGTGACTCAGCAAACCGGACAATTTCAAGCAGTGGAGGAGAGGGTGGGGGTGGGATCTCTGAACAAACTGTTATCCATCATGGATAATCCTGACCACCCTCTGCACCACTTACTCTCTCTAACCGATTGATCCAATTTCGATGCCACAAGAACACAGGAAATCTGTCATAACATGCTATCACCCTCATAACACAATACATCTGTCTGGCACAAAGTCCATTATATTATTAGGCAAAAGCACAAATCAAATATTAACCAAACAAAACAGCTATGCAGATGTTGAAATGAGAATGTAGGTTTATAAAGTCTCATGTGCCATTCAGTGCTGTTTAATAACATTTGTTTTCACTTTCAATTTCTATCTTTGATTCTTCTTGGTATATTTGACTCATTTTTTTCTCTTTATTAACATTTGATTGCTTTCTAATGCATCTTGCCACTTTAAAAAAAAAAACGGCAATTTAAATATTGTGTGGCACAACTTAATGCATGTGCGCTAAAGGCATTTTCATATCACTACATATATTTATATATATTGAGTGCCAAGATAATGAAAGCAAGTAAAGCTGGGGAAAAAAAGGCAACTGAAAATGTACTATATACCCCGTTCGGAGAGTTTTGTGTGTAGCGTCGATATCGCGACAATATAGTACTAGAATCTCGCGATTTCTAGATTAATAACGTTCTAGAGTTGTCTGTAAAGTTCGCTAGTAGCACTAGCCACAAGAAGCAATCCGGAAGTAGGGAAATTTAAAGTTATGGTCATATCAGCTGATTATAGTTAATTTTCAATGTATAGATGAAGTTATAAAATAATATTTGAATGAGCTATTTTTTTTTACAATTTTACGTACAGGATCACGTTTGCTTAAGTTACATTGTATATTCTCTTAATATAGCTAAACATTCATTTTAACAGGTAATTATTATTATTATTATTATTATTATTATCTTACATCTGACATAGATACCAAATTGTGATTTTTATTTTTTGTCGTTGTTGTTGTTTTACGTTTACTGTTTGTTTGAAAAGCTTCTATTTTTGGTGTCACCGGATGTTTCTTTTCACCTTCTTCGCGTTAGCTTAACGGCTTCATCTCAGCTTCAGCTAAAGAGCGAACCGAGAACAGCTGTGTTTGCTTGAAGTATCACCTTTGAAGCTGATAATACGGGACTTTATAGCCATTTAGAATTCAGTACTAGCATTTTTTTTAAAAAAGTTACCTTAAATTGTTAAAGAAATGAAATAATTGTCATCGGTTGTAACCATAGACACGGGCGAGGAGCACAGGAGAAATAATAACATCAAACCCGGCAAACAAAGAGGTTCCCTTTTCAACGGCATCATTTTTCCTCCATATTCTATAGTTATGAGTCATGTGGCCGTCGAAAATGCCCACGGTCTAGAGCAGCAGGTAAGCTCTGTTTGCTTTATGCGCCTTGCCTGTTCGCTTTATAAATCGTGTAAAAACGGCGGTGGTAAACATTAGCTTGCCGGCTAGCCTGGAGCTGCTAACTGTATGCTATTGTGCTAGCTTAGCGTCGGGAGCGCTGCATTTGTGCGCTCACGCGTCTGAAGGTGGCTGCGGAGCATACGACATGGAAAATATTTCGGGTCTGTCTGGTACATGACCTAAAATACGTCTGCTCAGTGTTCCGCATATATCAAGCGTCATGTTGTTGTTGCTATTAGGTGTGATAGTTTTCTTTGGCTGCCTGCAAACTGCTCGGTAGAGCTAAATGCAAAATGACGCACGAGTGGTTCCATTGGCTCCCCCGTGTGAACACATGAAACGCACCTCTCAACTATTATGTTCACTGCGCTTGTCTCGCAGCTTGATATAATAATGAAATGGAGGTTTGTGTGCATGGGACTTGCAGGGCTGGTACACAAACAATGCGGCATGACTGTCGTCCTCTCCGGCTTTAAGAAGATACGCAGCATTTTACAGACTTCGTGTGTGTGTGTTAACTGCGTCCCGCTAAGAAATGGTCATTTCTTCTGCGTCACCAGCAACGTAGTCTACCTTGTCTGACTGGTCAGACAGCTGGATGGAAGCAGAAAAGTACTGCATGTCCTGGGTTGGTGTTTTGGAAAGGTCCAGTTGCAAAAATGTCTACGAAGGAGAGTGATGCGCAACCCAGGCCCCATTTCAACGAATTATATATACCTCCTCTTGAGTTTAGTTGGCCTAAGCCGAATGTCAACCCCACTCCACTCTCCCCACCCCACACTCCCCCACAATTTAATTTCTGGAAATGAAAGCATTAAATCCAAAGTTGTTCCCTGAACAACAGAGAGATTGATGCACCAGCATCGCATCTCAGTATCCCAGACCAGCTGTGGCTGGGTGCAGTTTGCTGACATCATCATGATAGGAATTCAGCATGCTGGATCTTTTCAGCACATCATTTTTTTTTTTTTAATGTCTACTGCAGAAATCAAAAATTAAAAGCAACTTCCAGATCTTTTCCCCACCAAATCCGAGCAATTTTGTGTTTTGTCCAGTCCCTTTCACAGTGCTTATTATGATACATAAACATTTTTTAAAGGTAGGTAGCAGCTTGCCTGCCTAACGAGCTAAGTCCTAGTTTCCACTCATTTGGTTTTATGTGCATTTTTTGATTCATAGGAGCAAATGTTGCATGGATGTAATGGAAATTTGGTGAAATAAACCAAGAACTATATCTGAGAGGGAAAGTATTGACTTGGAGGGGGAAAGTGGATAGAGATAACAGTGACATTGAGCCTTCCTGCTGCATTAGCCACTTAAAACCTAAATGACTGAGAATCAATAGGGAAACTAATAGAAATGCCACTCTGTGTATCTGTGATTTGGGGGAAAATCAACTTATAACAACACCAACAAATATCACACATGGCTAGCTAGCTAGAGTTTTGATAACTCTAGCATTTTGAGCTTCATCTTACATTTTGCTAAAGTTTATATCAGAGTTTTAAGATGCTGGAAATTGGTCAGCACTTAATAAACTCAAAGAACAAAGTTGCACCATTAGTTCTACTGAAACTGACCAAGTCTTTTGTTTTCTTTGTTTCTCTAGCTCGCCGTCCTAGACTTGAGTGCTGCAGACGGACAAGGTGGAGGCACTAGCAGTAAGCTAGTTTTTTGTTTTTTTGTTGCTGTCTTGCTGAAATAAACAATGGTCTTGCTCACATGAAAATACACTTTTGCACTTGATCTTAAAGGGTAGTTTCATAATCATTTGTTGCTACAATCAGTCACAATTTTGTGGTGTTAGCTGAATTTTTATTATCTATACAGTGTAACATAAACTGACTGATTTTTGGATGTTGTCTGTCTGTGTTGCAGGGCGATACATTCCTCCACATTTACGGAACAAAGATGCTTCCAAAAATGGTGAGTGCAGCCCACATAACCTTGTTTCCTGTAAACAAAAAGCAAAATTATGATTATTTTTAGTCCACTAGGTGACTCCTACACTATTTTCTATCAAATAAAACGCTTTTTAAGTGTTAAAACATGCATGGTTATATCTGATTTTCCTAGCATCAGCGAGGGTAGAAAAGAGTTGCCATCGATTGGTTAGTCCATTCATGAATTCCATCACTATCGTAACTGGATGTGACGTGCGAAGAGTACGCTTGTTGGCTAACGATTTGTGGTTGCCAAGTCGTTGGCTAATGAGCTTACCCTGGGTAATCCCTGGGCGATTCTTACAATTAAAATTTACAAAATGGACTTGATGTTCTGTTTATTCTGACCTGAAGCAGGAAATGTTTTACTGAGGTCACAGAAAGGGAGCCGGGGTCTGTTTTCCTCTAGATGGCCAATAAAACGACTGCAGTTTAGTGCACTTCAGCACTGGTTTCACTGGTCAGTTCTGTCCATATTTTTTACTATGGCTAGCATTTAATCTTCTTCCTCCTTGCTTGGTTTTGTACACGACTACCGCCAACTGTTGCGTTGTGGAAAAGTGTGAAAAATAGGTGACAGTGTTTGAAAAGTAATTAGGCCCCATTCGTAGAAGCGTTGTGGAGTTATTGTTATAAACCAAAGTATCTTTTTATCTGCATATCTTATTTTATACCATAAGTCACAACTGAAAATGTGTCTCCTCATCCAGCAGGAAATGCCTTTGTTGCTGGGCGACAGGCTGCTTACACCATGGCGCCTACAGCCACCTGTAAGTTCCCCTCTAAAGCTGGTGAATTAGTCCTTTTTTGATTTGCTATATTTTGTTTTCTAAGCTGGCAACTTATTGATTTGAATTCATTGTCAATGTCTAAACACTCAGGTATGGCCACATATTGTAAGCAGTAGCAGAGGCATCTGAAAGCACTGCTTTTGTGAGAAAATAATTTTGAACCCAAAACAAACACACGCGACTCAGTCAGGGGAGAGACTAAGCTGGTTTGTTTAATCATTTTTACCTAGGAATATCAATAAAATGGGCAGGTTTAAACAGGATTTTATTAAACATAAATGCCAAAACAAGGTTGTATGGAATAAACTGCCTCCCTTTCAACTCTGCCAGGGAAATATTTATTGTACATGGATATAGCCTGTCCAGTGTGGTCTACAACTTACCCTAAAAGGCTAATTTCTCCTTGTAAATTTAATAAATATAGATGTTCTTATTTATAAATTTTTTTCATTTGGAGGTGGGGGATCCTACCTTTCATAACTCTTGATTTTTCTTCCATTAATTATTCCACTATATGTAAAAATGACTCAAACTAATTACTGGTTCTGATAAACCTGTTTATTGTTATGCTACACTAGCTGAAACTACTCTATATATGGGCAAAGGTACTGGGTTACCTACAGCTGCTTGGTCATGGAAGCCCATGTTATTGCCATGATGTTAATGCCAGAGGAGGTTTGGGACTCAGTTACAGAGTCAGCAGAGTGTTGACAACTTCTACACGCTACGTGCCTCAGCCCCTGGTGATCCCGCTCGGCCACTTTGTGTCTGAGTCGCCGTGGTTCCTAAAAGCTTCCATTTTGCAATGATGCCACTTGCAGCTGATCATGGAATATCTGGGATTGAAGAAATTTCCCAAACTGACTTGTTGCAACAGTGGCATCCTGTTATAGCACCACAGTCACAATCAGTGAGCGCTTTAGAACGACCCATTCTTTCACAAATGGCTGTAAAGGCAGACTGTTGCAGGGGCTTGTTGTTTGTTTTTATTCCCCTGTGGTGATGGGATTCAATGATTATGAGGTGCAGCCCAATACTTTTGTCCATAGAGCATGTATTACCAGCCCTACAGCCATAACATGATGGAGTGATGATCATGAAGATGTTCCTGCAGGTGTGATATTAATGTGTTATCTTGTGTAATGCTACTTCTGTGCAGACGGTTGGGACGGCGGGCGCAACAACTTCGTTAACGGCTACCACGACACTCGCATCACAGGCAACTCATTTAACCGTGGCCCACCTCGCATGGAGCGGGGAAGAGGTGGTGTTGGAGGAGCTGGTTACCGTACCAACAGGGGTGGAGCCTTCAACCCCATGAACCCAGCACAGCCAATGGGCTTTGGTGGGTATGAGAATAAAGGTGCGATTTTAGTTTTAATGCTTGGGAACTTTTTTGGGGGGGTATTTACCATAATAGTGCATCCAGTATGTGTTCATTTACTAGATATACCTGCTAACATGCTGTTGAAAGTGTCTTGCACCTCTACTTTGCACTTGCATCATTTCAAAAAAAACAAACAACAAAAATTGTCTGCGTTCTGTTGTTGTTTGGGGTGGCACAACCACTGTTTTGTTACCCCAGAGTTCTCCCATAGATTTTCTGTTCAGAATTTGTTGATTGCCATGTGTCTGATTTATAAAGACTGTTCTAACCTGCAGTGTTTGAAAGACACTGAAAATGTAGGTAGAGCTAAAATTCATTAAATTATGAGTGTTCCATTTAAAACAATAAAATAAAATTCATGGCTATAGTTTTACTCTGGGCAACATATCAAATAAAACATGTTTCATACGAACATATAACATTGCAATATTAACATTGTGTGCATGAATCTGTCCTCTAATAGTTTTGTGGTATTCTCCTCTTAGACGCAGGTGGCTGGAACACTGCCAAGGACGCCTATACCAGTTTTGGCAATAACCGAGGAAAATCTGCTTTCTTCAATGACAGAGGCAATGCAAACAGAGGAAGGTGAGCACATCAGATAGAGATGGAGTTGAGAACCTCTGTCATTGGGCTTCTTTGGAAGATCCCATGTTAATTTTAAAAGCTAAAAAGAAATATTTTCTTGTAAATCCTTAAAGTGGTACACCATTACAAAAAAAGTTGCATAGAGAGTTGTGGTTTGATTATACATCAACATCTTGCAGCATTAATATTGTGTGTGTGCGTGCGTGCTGGGCTCAGGTTTGAGCATGGTGGATTTGGTAATGGAGGAGGGGGAGGAAACAGCCGCTGGGTGGAGGAGTCCAGAGATGATGGAGACTGGTCCAAACCGACACCTCGTAACGAACGCCTTGAACAGTGAGTCTGTGCTTTAACTCATTCCTCTCATTCATATTTTGGGGGTTCCACCGGCTCTCGTCTTAGAGGAAAAAGAAATAGGAATTGGGGAATGCAAAAAAAAAAAAAATCATGGGTCAATTGACATTCTTCTTAGAATTGTTCTATTAATAACGTTTATCCCTGAAAACACAGCAACACAACGCCTGTTTATTTATCTAGCTTGATGCCACAATATTAGCAGTATATCAGTATGGAATTATCTCTTAATTTTCTGTATTATGGTTCTGCAGTGTATCTCTTGCCTAACAAAGATAAATTCAAATATCTTATCTGCCCCAGTAAAAATAATTCCAGCACTATCTGACATCCAGATAATGTCAGTTATATAAATTATCCAAAGAAATTGCTGTTGTTACTGTAAGTGCTAAAGTTTCCCGAGCTTTCGACTAACCTTTACTGTCTGTTTGTAGTGAACTGTTCTCTGGCAGTAACACTGGGATTAACTTTGAGAAATACGATGACATTCCTGTTGAGGCCACAGGACAGAACTGCCCTCAGCACATTGAGAGTGTGAGTTACTCTTTAACTAAGAATAAGAGCAACATTACATCAGACATCAGCTGAACGATTGCTTTTCAATGCTTTATTTATTTATTTTTGTACATGTTTCTCTGTTTGTGATCTCGCAGTTCCAAGATGTGGACATGGGTGAGATAATCATGGGTAACATAGCTCTGAGTCGCTACACCAGACCCACTCCTGTCCAGAAATACGCCATTCCTATTATCAAGTCAAAGCGAGACCTCATGGCCTGCGCACAGACAGGTAGAGCACAAACATGCACAAGATTGGAATTAGGTCCATGAAATGATGCTGTGAAATGAAATTCTGAATGTGTGCAGAAACGGATAACATTGACTTTGTGCTTTTAGGTTCTGGGAAAACGGCAGCATTCCTTTTGCCAGTTCTGAGCCAGATCTATACCGATGGACCAGGAGAGGCCCTTAATGCAGCTAAAGCATCAGGACAGGTAAGGGGAGGGGGGGCATTTTTATGATTTAATTAAACATACCGTGATAATTAAAGCATATCCTCCAGATTTAAAACAATAAAATTCAGGCGCACGCAAAGGCTTTTTAAGCCTGTTGCCATAAGTAAACTACCACAAACGGAAAGCATCAGTTGCAGTCACAGTCCTACTTAAATGAATCTATTTTGAGACCTTACCAATAGTATACTAGACCATCAAAGAAGGGCCAAAAACAAACAGCAGTTAAAGAAGAGCAAAATCCTTTTGGAAGCAAGTCTTACTACTCAGCAGCCATCTTGAAATGGCACCTGGCACTTAATTTGGGGAGTTATTTTGAGGGGTGTGATCTAAATTTAACTTGTCACTGGGACATCAAGACAGCAACAGTCAAATCTAAACTTTACTGTTGTAGAATTATTCCATAAATTTCAAATCAGGAACTTTTGAGTGGCATGTCTCTCACAATTGCCAGGTAATTCCTATCCTGTTAGTTCTTTTACATTTATGTTGTGAAGCTTTTAGGGAATTTTTGCTCTCATGAGTCCCTGACCTGTTTGAATATTAATCGCACGTTGGACTTTAATGTGATAACAGTTGCTGTAGGACTGAAATGTGGTGTTATTGTGCTGCAGGAGAACGGAAAGTACGGCCGTCGTAAGCAGTACCCCATCTCTCTGGTACTGGCTCCCACCAGAGAACTGGCACTGCAGATATATGATGAAGCCAGGAAGGTATTTAGACATATCAGTATGAAATTCTGTATTTTTACATTCTTTTTTTAATCAGTGTTTTATATTTCAACGCTTCCTCTTTTTTCTTGTTAGTTTTCCTACCGCTCAAGAGTGCGTCCCTGTGTTGTTTATGGAGGAGCAGACATTGGCCAGCAGATCAGAGACTTAGAGAGAGGCTGTCACCTGCTGGTGGCCACTCCAGGAAGACTCGTGGACATGATGGAGAGAGGCAAGATCGGCCTGGACTACTGCAAGTAAGACATGAACAGATGGAGTGAGGGATGGGTAAATGTCTGTCTGGTTTTTTTTTTCCTTTATAATTCAAAACTTTTTCTTCTTTTTGCTTTAGCTACCTGGTCCTAGATGAGGCTGATCGTATGCTGGACATGGGCTTTGAACCACAGATACGGCGCATTGTCGAACAGGATACCATGCCGCCTAAAGGCATCCGACAAACTATGATGTTCAGCGCTACATTTCCTAAAGAAATCCAGGTATTTTTGCAGTGACTCCATTTCCAGATCAGTTTTTCCTCTCATAGTTAGCTGAACTTTTCTTTGTTCAAATCAGGAGGCTGTTAATAAAAAAAATTACAAGCATTCCTGTGGGGATTAGTGCAATCTTAAAGACGTAAAATTTTACATCTGTTATGGTCAGATGGTGCAAAGCAAATGTGTTGGTAAGCACATTGTTTACTCTTTCTGCAGATCCTAGCTCGGGATTTCCTGGAGGATTACATCTTCCTGGCAGTGGGCCGAGTGGGTTCCACCTCGGAGAACATCACTCAGAAAGTGGTGTGGGTGGAAGAGAGCGATAAGCGGTCTTTCCTCCTGGACTTGCTCAGTGCCACAGGTGAGACAATCTCTGCTCAACCGTCACATGTCCCCACACCAGGGTGTACAGTACACAAATACTGTCTGCAGCATGAATAGAAGTTTCTACAATAATCTCGAGCTACCACAAGCACACACATACACATACAGTGCCATTTTATTTCCCCTGTCCTTTTGCCATCATCATATTGTCATCCTCACATCTCAGCTAATACATTACTGTGTTTCCCATGCTTAGCACAGTGTAATGTCCATCAGCACCCTTTGTCTTTCAATGGAAATATCACTTAGATATGTTTGAAATTAGGAAGACTTATACCTCTAGGCAGCATTGAAAGGGGTTTAAAACCTCTAATTTAAAACAGTCTTTCTATATTTCTGATAGTTGGTAAGAAACCTCTATTGTGTTTCCTAGATTACATTTTTCTTTGCCTCAAGAAGGCAGTGGTCTATTTTTATTTCTCACCAGATATTTTTTTCTTCAGATTAAATTTTTAAAAAAAGAAGTGTTACATTTTGCAACATTTGTAGCTGGGAAAATTTTTTCTTGTTAGTGATTGTACTGCGAAACACATTAAACCTCTGTTAAATCAGGAATATCAGATACACAAACTTTGCTTTCAACTGGAGTTTACATGTCAGTGGTTTGGTGTGGTTTTATCCCAAGCCATCCCAAGTGAGGTACAGGACAGTACTGGAGACAACATAGAGAAACCTGGTAAGATCCTCAAACAGGAAATTTTTATCTGTCATTTCATATCTTAAAGAATTTTGCTCGACTTGACTGTTCTTTTCTGTGGATGGAGAATCTCTTGTTTATTTAGTTTATTTAGGTTCTTTTTGCCATTTCACATGTCAGGTCCTCATGTTAAATTAAACCTGTTGCCTGTTTGATTTTTCTTTTCCTTTTTTTGTAGTTTGAGTTTTTGTTGTGGCGTCTTTAGGGTATGTTGTTGTGATGTCTTTAGGTCAAACCCATAGCCTTGATGGAGGGAGTCTGGTCATGTTGTGCTCTCAATGTTGCCGTGTTTCTACAGCCAGCAAGTGGATATAAATATGGATCAAATAAAGCTGATGCAGGAAGTACACAATGACCACAGTCTTTCCATCAGTGGCTCTAGTGATACCTGCATGAAAACACATTGCTGCTAGTCATTTTCTTATTCAGCTGATTATTTGTTGTTTTTACCCACACCGCACCTCCTGCTGCCTGTTGCACTGTTCTGTTCATAGAGCAACATCTGTTGTAAAGTGGCGTGGGTAGTTTTAACCCAGAAAACCTGCATGTAATCACCCCATGGACTGAAACACGCTTACATACATGTAGACATATAATCTGCATACATGGTTGTTGTAACTGATACGCCTTGGAGGATTTTATACACAACGTTTGTGTGTGCATGGCAGTATAACAATATTAACTGTTGTATGATTCATTCTGATGTTGATCGAATCCATTAGTTACCAGGAAAATCCTTCTCATGCTAGAATGAGAAGACTAAAAACGTATTAACAGCAATTTGGCAGGCTAGGCTGTCTGGGATGAATCTTAATTTATCTCTTAGGCTCAGAAACGACACCTGCACTTTATCATAATTGCTCATGCACTTGGGTTTTGTATACCTCCAGCATTCATCCTGTCAGGAAATGTGTTCAAGCTGATTTTACTTCCGCCTTGACTTTAGGTTCATTAGTACTCCTCGTTCCACAATTTGGCCCATGCTACATAAAGCCAATGCACTAGTGGCATGAGTGGTCCAAACATAGTGCAACCCTACAGCTGTTTGATTTTCTGTAGCATTAACGCCTGGCGTCTTCTCTCTTGGTTGGCCAGGTAAGGACTCGTTGACTTTGGTTTTTGTGGAGACCAAAAAAGGTGCAGATGCCTTGGAGGACTTCCTGTATCGGGAAGGCTACGCCTGCACCAGTATCCATGGCGACCGTTCCCAGAGAGACCGAGAGGAGGCCCTGAACCAGTTCAGATCGGGAAAATGCCCCATTTTGGTGGCTACAGCGGTCAGTAAAAACATCCTGTTGGTTGCACGTGCAAGTAAAATAATAAATGCTTTTTGTGTTATTATCAATTCTATTAATTGACAGCCACAACAGGCATAAAAATATGGTTCTTCGTTATCAGTTAGAGCCCACATGAAATGCATATGAAGGTGTGTGAGTGACATTTTGTTTTGTTTTTTTTAAAGTAGCTGCTCTTCTTTTGTGCACTCAGGTAGCAGCTCGGGGTCTGGACATCTCCAATGTGAAACATGTTATTAACTTTGACCTGCCAAGTGACATAGAGGAGTATGTGCACCGTATTGGACGCACAGGACGAGTAGGAAACCTGGGTAAGGCTTTAAGTAATGTCAGTCGGTGGAAGTGCCCCCATGATTTAGGGTGGTTCCTGGTTGCAGCTTTTACTTGTTCATGAAAGTATATTCTATTTTTTCCCATAGGGCTGGCCACATCGTTTTTTAATGATAAAAACGGGAACATCACTAAAGACCTGCTGGACATCCTAGTAGAGGCCAAACAGGATGTTCCCTCATGGCTTGAGAGCCTGGCCTATGAACACCAGCATAAGAGCAGTAACAGAGGGCGCTCTAAAAGGTACACTTTGTCCTTTTAACTTGCAAATGTTTGTTTTGTTTTTTATCAGTATTGAAGACATTTGGTGATCTAAACAGAGTCCATAAACACTGATTTTTATCACTAGGTTCTCCGGTGGTTTTGGAGCACGTGATTATCGTCAGACTGCTGCAGGAGGCAACGCTGGAGGGTTTGGAGGACGTGGAGGAGGACGCAACCCGGCAGGACATGGAGGAAACCGTGGCTTTGGAGGAGGTGATGATCTGATCTTTGGCTATATATGACTATATAATCACTTTAAATATCATGGGAAGAATGTTTGCAATGTCCTGGATTATAGAGATGTGTTTTGCTGGGAGACACTAATTTCTGATACTTGTGGGATGAAATGAAGCACCACTTAAAGTTTCTCGTACTTGAACAAGGCATTTTTTTCTTCACTTTGTCTTCTCAGGCGGCTTCAGTAACTTCTACACCAGCGACGGCTACGGAGGCAACTACTCACACTCTCAAGTTGACTGGTGGGGCAACTAGGTTTCTCCATCCCTCTTCTCACTCATTCTCCATCCTTTCTCCACATTGATGTCTGCATCCCATCTGTCTTGTTACCACCATCAACCCTGAAAACCCCACATGCATGTTATTAAACTATTTATGCTCATTTACGTAGCTTTCCTTCCATCCCCATTCCTTCATGTCTTTTAAGTCCTCGTAAGAGTTTTCTTGTGCTTTCTATCTCCACCTTTGTTTTTGCAAAGGTTTCTTTTTCTTGGATTAATTAGCTTTTCACCTCTTGAAAAAGACCACATTATAAAGGGATTCTTACATTTTTAGTTGGTTACTTTTAAACACTGGACACAGATTTACTTGTTAGCTTCCCGCTAGCTGCAGCCTTTTGGTTTCAGTGAGGAAGTTTCAAACCCTTGTCCCTCTGAGACGTGTCTCTGAAGGGAAAAATAGGCAGTTAAAGGTCGAGGTGTTTAATTCCCTAGGATGGGACGGGCAAGATTCAGTGTGGACTTCTTCAAAGAGGGGAAAATCCTTTCGTTTTTACTTTAGATTTCATTTTGACTTCATTGTGTTTTCGTCTGCATTCACACTCCCTGCGTGACCTCATGTCATCTTTGTATTTAACGCATGGCCATGTTGTAAATCTCTGGCCAACAACTTTTCTAAAATATAGAGATAGGCAGGACATAAAAGCAAAACATGTCTGCATATAAATTCAAAAATACTGGCCTTCACTTATCATATAATGGGGGCCACAGAACTGACCTTTTTTTTCTTTTTTTTTCTTTCACCTTTTTAAAACATGAAAATATTGGTTTATCAAAGTGTGATGCAGATGTCTAACAGACGTGTGGCTGGACAAACTGAGATGGCAGTCAGGCGTCCTTGCCATTTAGCAGTGATGCTAGCAGACAGTCTTAGGACTTATAGTTGTTACTGCAAACATCATTTTGTTTTAAGCTAAGGATTATGGAGAATCATGTTTCTGTACTGTGCCTTTAAGAATTTAAACTTTGTCTCTTATTTCCATCGTTTTTATTGCCATAATACGTTAACTGTCTACAAGCATTGGCCCACCGTGACTAAAAATGTGTATACAGTGTCATGTGTTGGTTTAAACATGTTTTTCTTTATTTTAATTTGGAAGGAAGCAAACTAGTCTTGAACTAAATCAAACCTTGGCAAAAAAAAACAAACAAAAACGAACAAAAACAACCTAAAACTACGACGAGGAAACTTAAAGCATTTCCTCGTCTATTAGAGACCGATGAGCTAATTCCCCAAAGCCTATAACCACTGTAACCATATTTGTGGATTATCTTATTATCATTCAAGGTGGGTAAAATGGGTCATAAATAACATTAGTCGTGCTCATAACCGAAAGCTAATGAGCAGGGACAGCCACAGTGGTTGTATGCTTTTGGGAACCCGAGTCCTATTCATGACGTGTGTCACATCTACGGCTCTGCTCTGAGCTGCAGTCTGGTTTCTCAAAGCCATCTTGTCACTAATTGTTGGGTCACTTTATGCCAGTAACGGGGCCAGCAGCAGCAGTCATGTTCTTTCTCCCTCTCTTATTATCCCAATATATGAAGCCATTTAATGTCAAATTCCTCATAACCTGCTGTATTAAAAAGCCAAAGTCTGGTGCCACTCAAGTAGTATTAGGTTGCTGTGACTGCTGCACAGTTTTAAACACTTTTGCTAGCAAACACTACATGGCTGCTGCTGAAAACAGTTACCAAATTGTGTCGGTGTCTGTGGCCATTCAGCTGACTCTTAGTGCCATCGTGCTCTTGGGAATCTGGATCTGCTTTAAACCACAAACATTGAAGCCCTTGTTTGAGAAAAAAAAAAAGCTTCTCTCGAGGGGATACGCAGACTAAAAGAGTTCAAAATTTTCTCGCTCACTCTATCCTGGAGAGTTACGTGAAGAGTCTTCTCTAAAAGTAGTCATTCCAGTTTATTTGTTAGGTTTTTAAACTGTTGAAGTCGGGCATAAAACTAAAGAATTGGATCATCCTTCCTGACTCGTGTCACTGCAGAGACAGCTGGGGATTCCCAAGGATGTGATGTATAGTTTCTGTAGCCATGTACTTTACTGTGTGCAACTGTGATCAAGCACAAAATGTCACCTTCTTAAAAAGCTTAAGCTTACAAGTGCTCAAATTCCTCTTACTACTGGCTTCACTCAACAGTTTCTCTCTGCTTTGCTGTACATTGTCAGGTCATAATGAAGTCACTTCCTCAACAAAGTGTTTACAAATCTAGATTTCAGCCAACGTGCACAACAACCGTAAACTGACAGCATATGATTGCTTGCAAAATAGTTAACACCCAGCCCACAAAGCTCGCAGATGGGCCACACTCCTACTGCTTCACTGATGCATGTCCACTCTCCAGAGCAGTAGTAGATTGCTATCTGGACCGGCAGTCTCTCCAGCTATAACTGCTTATTCACCTTCTGCATGCATGGCATGTCCAAAATGTGCTGCACATGATAGATGATGACATGCTCACAGTAGGATTGTCAAATGCGAAGCCTAGCTTAGCTCAGCACAGTGAGAAACTGTCGGGGTAAATTGTGCTTGTGGAAATGTTGCTAACTGGACTGATCACATACATTTAAGTCCTTGGTTATCCCTACTTGGCTCTGCTCTGAAAACAGGCTTAAAGGGGCAGTTGACCCAAGATGTCCAGGTTTCATCCCTGATTGAACTTGAAAAGGGATCTCCGCTGTACATTTGGACGATTCAGTGGTAGAAATCCAATCCGCTCCCCCCAACTGGGCCAATTCGGAGCCTTAAAAAATGCTCTGTTTCCCCAGGGCAGGGGTAATTTTGTTTTGTTTACATGTCAGATTAAATGTAAATAGTTCAAACAAACAGGGAGAAATCTCCACAGAAAAAGAATGTGAATTTAAATAACACTTGGTGTGCACAAAGTCACACTTCATCACTCAACACTAGACCAGACAGGTCTGGTAAGCTTAGTGCAGTGGGCAGTTTGAACACCGCGGACAAAGTTAAAAGAAAAACACTTATTCTTTAGAGGGAATAAAAGTGTTTATGTATAAATAAATTCACCAAATTAATGCGCACAAGGTGAATTAACCCTCAAACTGCCCACTGGTTTTGACAAATGACAAAGCTGGACCAAGACTGTAAAACATTTTCAAGTGTTGTTGTTTTTTGGTCAAGGAGTTTCAAATGCCAAGCAGACGAATTCAATTCTACAGCAGGCTTTAGTTATGTTTATTTATTTAAATTTTTTTTTCCTGTCTTTGATTTTTAGACTGATTTGATTTTCATTCAGGTCGATCTGTTTCCCTCGGGCTGCATTTGCGGGGGGCGTTAAGGGAAACTCGTTGGCTTTAAGAGCATGATTAGATGGCTAGGTAATGCTAAGGGTTCAAGCAGTTAGCTGGTCATTTACTGAACACAAAGAGTAGAATATCCAGAAGCTTTCCTGGTTCAAAAAGGCACCAGTCAGATTTAACGGTGCTCGATGTCTCACTAAACCTGGTTCGGCTTACAGCGGTTAAAATGAGGGACCGGGGAAAATGCTGCATTCAAGGACAGCTGCGAGATGACACAATTCAGCTGCAGTCCTCGATGTCCACCTGCTCCCTTTACACGTTTACATATGAACCAAAAGCAGAAAATTTGTTTTTCTTTTCAGCTGCTGTTTCAGCATATAGGTCAGAAAAGCAGCTACTGTCGCACAAAGAGTCATCACTAAGTTTGAGATTGCATTCTAACACAGGCTTAACTACTATGAGCAGCGGTTGAATTGGTGATTCAAATGTTGACCAGAACTGTTAGAGGTGTCCCAGTAGTTGTCTTTTAGCACCTGTTAACTGATCAGCTTTCTTCCTGTGGTCATGTGGTTATTTTTCTCCTGCACCGATGGTCTTGGACTTCTGTACAAGAGCTGTCTCTAAGTATCGAAGGAATTAAAATCAGGAAGATGGGAGTGGGAAACAGGAGAAGTTGCTAATGACAATCACTTATGAAGGATTTGCATATAATTCACTTTACACATAAGCAGAAGTCTTTAAGTTGCACTTTTACGTGTAGAAGTTTTATTAAATGGCTCTTGTTGGCATTACAAACTCAGCTTCTACCTTTTTTGAAATTTTATAGGAGTAATACAACTTTACTGACTGAACTGCCAGTCAGATACTGCTGACTGGATTTCCCTGTGTGAAGCATTTCTTACTTGAATCAGTGGCTGCTGCCAACTATAAGCTTAATGTAGTCTCGTTTTGTTTTGTTACAAATGCTGCAGTCATGCAGCGTCGTGGGCAAATCCATTGAATGGATGTGGTCGGGTAGATGCTGCTGTGCCTTCTAACGAGCACTAGGCAGCATATTGAGAATCTGTTAATAAACGAAGGAACCAGTGACCATTTTACATGCAGCGTGAACCTTGTGAGAGTTTAAACAGCAGGGCATCTTAAAGTAAAAATTCAGTTTACCTCTTGTTTGTAGATCAGTCGTATAAAGTAGTGTTGTTAATACGTATGCAATGTATTTCAGTGTTTTTCTAGGACAGGCTGGTTTTACCTGTCAGCTGTATTTACCATTGAACTGTGTTAGAGCAACACTTAAATACCACTGTGCCCCCAAATTCCCACCTGACCTCTTGAGAAAAATGCCCCTCTGAACTTCTACCCCAAGTGCAATAGAGTTCAGTTACTTGTGGCTTGCTTTCACTGTGTGGTCACCATTATTCTCTGCATGAGTTTTGTTTGGGGGTTGTTTTCTGTCTGAGCACAAACTGGCACATATGAAGCGAGCTCAGATTTTTACATGAGCACGGTGCCTTTTGAAGTGGCTGAATCACTAAAGACTGAAATTTATGGGTTAGGGCTGGGTATTTTTTTTTTCCTTTAAGTGTAGAAATGTTTGCTCAGTCAGATGCTGTAATGATGCGCGATCACAATGTGGGGGGGGGCATTATGTAAATGCTGCAGAGCTGTTGACTCAAAACACTTCAGGCACAAGTTTTTACTGACTGACAACTGATTCCTGGTGCTAAAACTCGGACATGTTGTCATTTTTGTGCTGTTAATGTTAAATCTTTGAGCAAATATGAGCTACAGTCGCATCAGGGCATTATGGATAGGAATGTCGATCAGGCACTTTACCACTTTGGTCCTCACAATATACATTTTTGAAAGACTTTATGGCAGATTGCTTACAAGAGTGTTCACCTGCTAATTAACAAACACCAGTTTGGTAAAATGCCAAACTAAGAAAGCAAACAGTGCTACCATTATATGCTAATTAGCAACATCTTACTACAGTCATTGCATATACTTGTAGCCATCAGTGTGGAGGCAGGTGGTTTAAAATGAAAGGACACACACTCACACACTTTCAGCAGTAAATGAGGTTAAATAAAACATTTCTCATTCAGACCATGCTTAGTTTACTTCCTGTGAATCTCACTTACTAATCCAGCACTTTAGTTCTTGTTTTTAATTTCCAAAAACCTTCTGATGCCTTAAATGAAGGGTGATACCCAGCCCTAATGGAGCTGATAGTGAACGTACCTGTGACACAGACAACACTGATGGTCAGAGAACATTAATGGTGCTATGCTTCTTTGCTGTGGCCTGCAGGCCCCTCCGTTATAGAAAAACCACTGAGTTTTACACAAACTACTTTTTAATACTTTAATCTTCAACTGAAGTCTTCTGTAGCATGTCCTTTAAACCTAAAGAGGTACGACTGAGAGTGTGTGTGACGGCAGTGTAGAGGTGTTGAAAACAGGGGTGGGTGGGTGTGCGCGCGTGTGTTTAATGGTTCTTTGAGATTTTTTTTTTGGGGGGGGGACCAGGTGGAGTTCTAGTTAACAGCAACGGTAGGATTCAGCTGTTTGCACAGAGTTCTTGAGTCTACTTTCACTGCTAGTTTGTGTAATTTGTCGAGCATTTTTGAGAAATATTTATTTTTCTATGCCTAATACAAAAGCTGATATTTTACAAAGTGACTTGACCAAAAGACAGTAAACAAAAACACTGGCACTTGAATGTTGAATGTCATTGGTATGAGTGAAAATTTCTATTTTTCTGGGGTAGTGTGAGCTTTTTAATGTTAACAATGCGACGTGGGGGTGCGTTTCTCCGTCAGCGCGTCACTGTACCAAGCTGGGCCCAACAGTGCAAATATTATAACCACCAGTGCCAAAAACCACCTGCATTTCATAAATACAGATGCTGCATGCACATCTTTTCGTGTTTAACCAGGCAGTTTTTGCTGCCAGTTTCATAAGCAAATCTGGACCATAGATCGTAACAAAGATGGATGTATCCACCTAGCATGACCAAGATTTACGAAATGGGCTTAATTTCTTATTCAGTACTACCCAAAACGAGTGACTGAGCCCATAAACTCCGTAGGAAAGCGTTGACTGTTGTTCTTCAACCACAGTTATCACCCTCTGGTGGTCTTCAGGTACAATGCAGGTTTACTGCATCTCTGCCTTGAATTTATTTTTCGGACTCAGAAGCTACGTCTGTTTTATACCATCTATAATTATCTGACAGGGTTTCTCTGGGGTGGAGGTACTCACTTCCATACGGCCTGAAATCTCCCGAAACTACAACATGTATATCATTTAAAAAAAAAAAAAGTCCTGGTAGTTTAACATAAATCAACTCCTGCCCATTACAGTTGAAGCTGCCGTGGTGTGTCTGTATAAAAAGCTCATTAAACCCTCTCTCTAAACTAGGTCCGTTACATGTAAAGATGTGCATGTGGTGCTGCATGAAGGTACAAGGTGAACCACTGATTAATTACAGCTGACGTGACGGTGATGCGTAAAGGGAAACACCTTCCACTGGTTACCTTTAAAGTCACATTGGACTCAGTATCACATCTGTAAACCTGTTTGTGACAGGCTTCGTTGCCAATAATAATCAACCATAAACAGCCATTTTTAATTGGCAAACAAATTGAGAAAATACCACCATAAATGCCAAGGTTTGGATTAAAAAAATAAGTTAATGATCAAAAACCATTTTGTAAAAAACAACAAAAAAGAAAAAACATGCAGTACAACAAAAAAAAGTGTCCAGATTCTCTCAAAGTTGTTTTATTTATCCTTTTCTTTGTTGAATCTTTACACTTTTCCTTCTCGTTAATACCCTTGTTGTGAATGTCTGGCAAAAAGTGGCGATCTTTAAAGTCTTCATAACACAGAATTAACTGTGGTTCTATTGCTCTGTTGTTGTGATTTGCATCTTTTTAGGCGTCAGTGTGTTAGAGCTGTCATAGGGGTGTTTCTGGCCAATCAGAAATGGGGATCTTTTTTATTTCCCCCCTTGCAGCTGATCAGCATTGATCTGCCCTGCAAGAGAAAAGTAATGTAACTAACATTTGTACTGTAGATCCTCTAAGCACAGACCCACTGTAGTTACACAGGGATCGATTTGATTTGTCCAAAGACTGCAGCCTCAGCAATCACTGACGCATATCAGATGTAGGCGAATCATTACTTTACAGCCTTTTGTATGCACAAACTACATTTTGCAACAAAATAATTGTATTCTTTTCAGGACGTTGTTAAAGGCACACAAAACCACCAACACTTTGTGGCTTTATTTCATGTTCAGTTTGATTGTTGCTCTAAAATTCACAAATGCTTAGTTGCATTTAGGAGCGATTGCTGTTGTTTTAGTGAGCGGATTGAAATGAAATGAAGCCCAGTGCTGTCATCATTACTGACTGGCCAGACCCCGCAGTGAGGACAGACAGCAGCACCGGCCTGGTAGTTAGTATTTGCTTATGTATTAGTTTAGCAGATGTGCACGAAGAGCACTGCACGAAGAAAAAACTGTGCAAATATTCTGATTTTACCACAAATAAAGGTTTGGATTTGCAGATGTAATCAGTGATTTGAGCTTTTTCTTTTTGTGTGTGTGTGACTTTTTATGGAAAAACAAATGTCTAATGCCTCGAACTTATTAATCACTGTTTATTTCAAGATAAATACATTCTACAGCATCAAATTGGAAGGAAAGAAAATGATGCAGTGTATAAAACACCTGACAGGAATGGCTGAGATTCCCTTCTCATCCTTTAAATATTTTAAAATCACCTAAAGCACATTTGAAATGTCAAGTTGCAGATACAGTTGCTTTAACTTGGTACAAGCCTGTTAGCAGGAGACTCGAAGCTGTTTGCGTCATTCATTTTCTTCAGTAAGCAGACTAACTTGAGGGGACAGCAGGATATCGGGAAGTGGGAGCCGGTTTATTAGCCTTCTTTATAAGACAATGGCAGCTGGGGGCTTGGGGGCCAGAATCGGCCCAGCAAGGACTCCAATCCGGCCCACTGGACAGCTTTGGAAAATGTGAAGGACATAAATTGATATCTCGGGTTAAATGTGCCGTTTAACCTCTTTACAGTGACAGGAGTTTCAGTACCCAGACTGATCAAAGTGGGCTAACCCTAACCCTAAAATGAGTTTGACATCTATGTCTTAGTGGGTTAACAAGGCAATCAGAACCTGGAACGCCCGCTATGGATCGACCACCAGCTTTAAAGTTAGGTGTGGTGAGCCAATGGCTTCCTGTACACCAGCTTAAATGTTTTGACTGATGTTTCCAAAATGAGGTCAGCTGGGAAAGGTTCTGCATGCGTGTGCATTATTTTCAGAAATCAAACTTGGATGCAAACAGCTTCTTTAATTACCTGCGTAACCACTGTTCTCTGAACCTTGTTCCTGATTGCTTATGTAATGTTCCAGTCTGGCCCAAGCTGCCACCAGAATATTTACATTTACAGCCTCACAAGAGCAGAATAAGACACTTAAGATCAGCTACATCTGTAATTACTATCATGATAAAGTGCATTCATTTCCAGCTGATGCTCTGCTTTGGCTGCAGGAAGGCTCTGCCCTCGGTTGTCTGGCACTTCAGGTCCTGTTGCGCCAACCGTCTTAATTTAGAGACAGTTGGCAATTAAATGTTCTGCAGAGTAAGACTGATGTTTACTGAAGTATTCAGTATTTGTTCATTGAGCTGTAAACCAGCCAGAATAGCCTCTGTGCTACACAAATATGTAAAATTATTTGCATGGAAAAACAAAAGTTATACAAGTCATTCTGGTCACTCATCCTGTCAGTTAAGGGCTGATGGAGGCGATTGTGGAGGCAGTGTTTTCACACTCGCCTCTGATTGGTTGTTGGTCCTCGCTGATGTTTGACCAGAAGTCTGGGTTGTCTTGGTACCATTTCACTGTAAAACAAAACAAGAATTATTAAAGCACCATGCAGAGAGGAAAGGAGTGTATAGTTCATATTTTAAAGGCCTGTGTGTGTGTGTGTGTGTGTGTTACTGTACCGGTCTGTCTGATGCCTTCAGCCCAGGACACCTCTGCTCTCCAGCCCAGCTGCTGCAGCTTCTCACATTTGATGGGGTAGCGCAGGTCGACCCGTGGCCTGGAGAGCAGAGGTCAAAGGTTAACATTTAAATTGTTAAAGGTGGCTAACAGCATGGTTTAAAGGTCAAGATGTCAGGAGGGAGAGTGGGAAGATTTTGATACTCTAAAGCTAAAGTGGATGGGTTTGGCTATTTCCTGGAATTTTCCACTGCTTTTGCCAGCGCTTTCTCTACTTACCTGTCAGGCACAAACTCGAGCCAATCATTCACTTCAGATTCTGGCACACTCTTGATCTAAAGAGAGAACACACACACACACACACACAACTTACAGTGTTTATTTAATCTGACTTTCTCATCTGTCAGATGGGCCATCATTGGTGTGTGTGTGTGTGTGTGTGTGTGTGTGTG
>VUQK01005786.1:3119-17352 GCA_015106715.1 Bujurquina vittata | reverse complement strand
GATATACAAACTTGACACAGAGACAGAAGATAAACAAACACGGAGACGGGATTGGAGGAACAGAATGGGAACACAAAAGGGAATTAGCAACCTATCAACTAAAGCAGTCAGGGAACTAAAGGCACAGACAACAGGAGCGTCATAAGCACCAGGGATGTAAAGCATAAACAGAAGGCCATGGGGCTCAAACATAAATCCCATCTCAAAACCCAAAGCGAACCTGAAGACCTTTAGAACAGGAGCACAGAGCAAACAGCAAGAAATAACACCATAAAGAACCTGTAGAAGGTAAGGAAATAAACAAGACGTGTATACTTCCTGAGCTGCAGCCACCTCAAACAGCACCTGATATTCCCTGGTGGTCCCCATCGAAGTACTAACCAGGCCCAGCCCGGCTTAGCTTCCGAGATCAGAGGAGATCGGTCGTGCACAGGGTGGCATGGCTGTCAGACAGACTGGTGCTGCAGCTGTGCGATGCAGGTGCTGCACCAGTCTCTCGTGATAAAGAGATCAATTTATCATTTGATCTATGTTCCTACCCTCACCTATGGTCACAAGCTTTGGGTAGTGACCAAAAGAACTGGATCACGGAAATGAGCTTCCCCCGAAGAGTGGCTGGCTTCTTCCTTAGAGATAGGGTGAGGAGTTTCCTTGGGTTTCCCTGCTTGAGCTGCTGCCCCTCTGACCTGGCCCCGAATAAGCAGAAGAGCATGGATGGATGGATGGATGGAATAATAAAAATTATAAAAAAATTTTCCCACCATTTTTGTGGTGAAAATTTCCATCATGATCCAACATATCTCCTATTTATATCCAAATCCATGTAAAATTTGATATTTTTAGTTTCATTTTTACACTCAATGCATCATATTTTAGGTATGGATTTACAGCAATAAAAATGAATTTAACAGTTTTGTCGTTACAATAAACATGACATATTTGTGAAATTATATTAAACTTTTGACTTTCACATTATAATACATTAAACATGTTAATTCCCCATCTGGTTTTGTAATTTTGTGTATATTTTTGCTGGGATTGCAGCTGACTTGGACTTAGTGTCCTGTCTAAACTGATGCTATACATAGTTCTTCTTATCTGTCCTCAACCCTCATCCCCGCCTCTCTTTACCTCAGAACCAGTTTGGTTATCGAGACGGTGGTGCAAATCCTGCAGAAGGATCTTTGGCTGGTGCACAAGCCTGCCTGAACCAGGAAGCCACGGGTGGCCTGAGCCCACCCCTGGAGGACCAGCGTTGTAATGGAAGCTTGCATAAGAAGAGCCTGAGCCAAACTGGAGCAGAAGACAGTGGAGGCCAGAGGTACAGTGCTGACCCCACCATCTTCCTGGGGGAGAGAGTATCGAGAGGGGACACCGATGAGGATGGATACATGACGGCAATGAAGGATAAGAACTCCTCAGGTACTCGTATTAAGCTTTGTGAAACTGGAACCATTTAGAAAAGAGTTATTCTAGTTTCATTTTGGAGAGTAAATGTGAGAAGCTGAATCGCTTTAAAGAAGCTAAAAATAAGTCCAGGTAGGAATTCTGCAGCCATTCAAGACATTTAGTAGTAATGATGCACTAATGCATTTGAGGAGCTGTATTTAATCCACAGAACAGAGTAGATGATATTAAACTTTAAAATAACCTTACCTAATTAAATTCATTTCTCACTAATCTACAAACCAACACACTGCAACAGAATTTAAAGACTGAATACGCTTCAATCTTGTGTTGAGATCCACAAAATGAAATATAATTAAAATTTTAAACTACATAATGCACGTGCTACAAATTCAAACCTTGTGCACCTTTCGCTCTGTCCTGTCATCTCTTTGCTCATTCACAGAGTAAATGCGATCTTTTGTACTATAGCCCGCCTGTCATTTTTTCCTCTTCATTTCATTTCATTCCATTGATTAAAATTCCTCCTGAGTTTCCTTCGACGGCGGTGTATGTCAGCTACTACTACAGAGTCGTGTTTTGCCTTTGATCATAATTCAGTCCATCAGCCCTGCTCTTGCACTACTGTCTTTGATTTTTTTTTTGAGCAGCTCAAAATATAACAAAGCCTGCAGCAAAATGCATCTGATGCAATGTCAAGGAGCAGAAAAGTGGGCAAAATCAATAGGTTTCTCACCCCACTATTATAGCGCTTGGAAGCAGTGAAGAGGGGTCATTTGTTGGCATTTTCACCCCCGGCAGATGGAGTTTCCAGTGCCAAAGAACTGCTGGAAAGATGCCCATCTAGTCCTGAGTGCCTGCCATTATCGCCATTATCATCTCCATCTTCTCTCCTCATTAGCGAGTGATCTCTTTCTTTGATTCTCTTTCATTCTCTATTTCCTTTGTTTTCTCATCTTTCGATTTAATTTTTTGTTGTTTCTGTCTCTCATGAACTGCTTTTCTCTTCTTATTCATATTCCTACCCTACTTCCCTTTTGTGATCTGTGCTGCAGAATATCTGAACCCCATTGAGGAGAACCCGTTTGTCACGCGACGTAAAAACAGCGAGATCCACGCTCTGGACAACCCAGGCTACCACAGCACACCCAACAGTCAGCCCAAAGGAGAGGACGAGTACATCAATGAGCCCCTCTACCTCAACACCTTCCATAGCCCCGCTGAGCTGGGCCTGGAAGCCCTGAGGAGAAATGGTCTGCCCTTACCTACCCAGCCTGCTTCTTCAATCTCAGCCACAACCTCAGGCTCCCATCTGCCACTTACCATCCAGACTAGCCTGCCCCACTACCCCCTCCCCACAGCCCAGCCATCTCCATCTGGCATGCCTTGCCACCACGGTCCACCAACTCACATCCTCCATGGCCATCACACCGTCAAACCTGCAGGGCAACCTGGCAATCCAGGTGGCAGCTCTGTCACTCAGAGCCAAACAGGAACTACTGCTCAAGCCCAGGTGAGCCAGTCGGGTGCCCTGTCCACTTCAGCCACCATCGGGCATGGTAGCCTTCCAGCCTACCAGAGCTACGCAACAACACACCCTGCCAGTTTGCTGAAGCATGGAGGGCAGACGTCAGGTAAAGGCAGTGGGAAGAAGCTAAAGGTGACCTTTGACAATCCAGAATACTGGCAGCACAGCTTGCCTCCCAAATCATCTAACCAGGTGGCCTCTGATGGTGCCCAAGGAGGTTCCACCAACGCCAAGCTCTTCTATAAACAGAATGGACACATACGGCCGGCGGTAGCTGAAAACCCTGAATATATGTCGGAGTTTTCCCTGAAATCTGGAACCATCTTGCCACCTCCACCTTACCGGCAGCGAAACACTGTGGTCTAGATTGTTCCATTTAACAAATGTTCCCCAATCTTCCTCTAGCCTCCGACATGCCCAACATCCTCTCCAGTTCCATGGTCCCACACAAAGGGAGAGTGGCCCCAACCATAGCCACTCGCAGCTCTGCCCAGGTAATGGGACATCTGCTGTAGATTGTAGCAACATCGGAAAGAGGTGGACCGAACCAAGCATAAACGATTCAGACCCCTGAACCTTTACTATATACAATCTTGTCCATTTCTGTTCTGTAGATAGAGACTGTGCTCCTAGTCATTGAGAATGTCAAGGTTATCGTGGGTTTCGGTAAATAACAGACACATGAATATCCCACAGCAGTGGTCGGACTTATCTGGGGGACCTGAACTCACTGCCAGCCACTTGGGTTTCAGATTTCTGAGAGAAACAAGATGTTTTAGTATTCTTTTTGTTTTCCAGCATAAAATTCTGAGGATGAACGGTATTCTGCAAAGGGTTTCCTAAAACAAGCAATCACATAGAACAAATACAGTCTGTTAGATGTCATGATGTCTGGTTTTCTGAATGACCTTAGAGTGGGTTAGCGGTACAAAAAAAAGGAATACGTGGAGGAAAAAAAGACAATATAGAGTGGGCAACAAAAGATGGAGCACTCATCGGTCATAATCAGTGTTTTTGCCTATAGGATTATACCCACCGTGTGTTCTTTTATATGAAATATGTGAAACTCATCTCATTCTTCTACTGTAACTGTGATACTGTGATGGACAAAACTACAGTGAGCTTTTCTTTCACATTTGTAGTGCAACCATGGACTTTTTAAATTGCCCGAGAATCTGCAGGGCAACTGCTGTTCTGTTGATTTTGCTTGTCTGCTGTCTATTTGGAGAAGCCGACTAGAAACAGCTTTTCCAGGGCAAATGGTATAAGGGAAAATACACTGTAAACACTTTTATAATCATAGATTTCAGTGCTGAAAAGATTTTTATACGCTAGTTTTCCCATTCAGATTGTGAAGCTAACTCGTGCTAACGAGCTAGTGAGAGTGCAGTTATGGAAATTGCTGTATAGCGCTAAAGAGTAAAGCAGCTGAACTCAAGTGGTGTTCAGAGAGAGAAAAAAATTGAGTGGGGAGGAAAAGTTTATGAAAGTTCATACAGGCTGACTAACGAAGACCTCAAGGAAGGAACAAGACAGCACCAGCAGAGCACAGTTAAACAGACTACTTTATATGTGTGTCTGTCTCTATGTCAGTGTGATTGGGTAAGTGTGTGCATGTGTGTTCACATTTTAGAAAGCCAGAGATAACCGCATTGGGGGAAAATGTGGTAAAAGTCAGTGTTAATGGAGTCAAAAGCGAAAGACCTTCAGTACTAACCAAGAGTCCATTTTATCGAGGCTTTTTTTCATACTGTATGTCAAGTAAAAAACAAACCAACTGCGACCCAACTGCACGAAATGGCACCTGATTTCTGGAAGGGTTTCATAGATTTAGGGTGTCCTCAGCCAACATTGCTTTCTTTCATGTTGGTCAAAGTCAAGAATGTGAGTTTTTATCATTTTATTAACTGGAACTGGAGATCATCTCTGTCGTGATGTTCGTTTGCGTCTGTCAAATCAAGTCTAGACTACTTCTGACCACATCTGAACTAGATGTTTTTCTTTCCTAAATCATGTTTGAAGGCATTTTTCCAGACCCCTCCCATTTTCTCATTAGACTGTTAGTTGGTAGCAATTGTTAGTTGGTAGCTAGTTTTATTTTGGCTACTCCAGCTGTCAGTGGTTGATAATCCAACTTGTTGTATCTTGTTCAGAAGGCAGAACTTGATAAGCTAACCCATCAACCTTGTCCCCTAGAAAATATATTTTATAGAGCAAACAGAATGTTGCACAAGTTTAGATTTTTAAGATGAATTTATTCTTTAGCATTAAAGCTAGCTTTAGCCTCATGTGATCCTCCATAGAATTGTAACTAAACCTTATGGCAACATAGATTTCAAATCTTGCCAACCAGTATGTGCCCATAGATTGTGGCTAAATACAGAAAACTTGACAGTAACCTTTTTGTTTTATTTCAACCAGAACCACTGTAGTCATGAGAAGATTGTTATTTTAGTAATTTCTGTTTAGAGGTATGGTTCTGTTCTGGCACCTCCTTCTGCAAATGTGGAAAGCACAAAGCAGGCAGAGTCTTTATAAGCAACAGAGGAGACATAACAACAGATATGAGGGGAGGAGCTGTGCTGGAGGTGGGTTGCCAAGCGGCTTGCAGATTGCCAGCAACTTAAACAGTCCTACATTAAAAAAAGCTGTCAAAGGGATGCATAGAAGGCTATGAGCTGAAACATTAGTTGATCTGCTTGAACTGCCATGGATCTTGACTTTGACTTTGGCTAAACTAAGCCTTTGCTCCATATATATTTAGCCAAGCCAAGACCAAGATGCACGCAAGTCCTCTGTTTTGAATACAGTTTTTTTAATTCACTACAGTCAAACTGTAAAAGACGTTAATACTATACTCCACTGATATTTTTAAAAGAATTAAAACTACAGTATTATTAGTTTTTTTTAGTTTGTTGGTCAATTGCCAGGCGCTCAACTACTGTAGTATTACTATTGTCAACTGTGCCAATTTATAACATAGAGGAATCTAAAAAAAAAAAGTATTTTTCTTTGTTTTGTGTAATGTAATTTGCACTTTCAGCAACACTGAATTTTAAATGAATTAGTCTAGCCACTGTTTAACAAACCTCTAATCTATAAAGGCTTCACATCTGTTCTTAGCCCAGAGTGATATCATCACTCTCAAGAAATCTCAAGAAAATAGTTCTAACCGTCACTACTGATGCCTGTGTAGGCAACTTGCCAGTCATTGCTGCTGAAAGCACTGTATTACAGCCATTATTTCTTCCACCAAGCCATACACAACACTCTGGGTGGGGGAAAACACCGCCAAGCTTGCCAACCTTAGAAGTTCAAGATAAAACTTGTGTAATTTTTGTTTGTCTCAGAGGTCCTCTTGCAATATCTCTCATATTTAGTTCAATGTAGATCTTGAACCTTTAACAACACTGGCATTTTCCATTATTAGTGGAGCATAAATATTGCTTTGTCATTGTTTCAACAGCCTTTCATCACTCTGCTCTGCCAGAGCCCAGCCCTGCCTAAGCTGTGTTCTTGTGTAGGTTATTTATTTTGTGTATTTAAGAGTGTGTGAAAGTGTTCTTGTCTCAGTCTATTCACATTTAACGCTGTATGTGTTTATCCTCCCCATGGAGCACTTTGATCAAGGTTGCGGGTATAAAGAAAGGATTTCCACTCTTCGTTACTGAAATATTCAACTTGTTTATCCAGTCGTTTAGCACTTCAGAAAGCAATAGCTTTAGCAAAAGTACAAGAAGGACCTGGGGCCAAAAGGTCACAAAGGAAAACACATTTTAGGTGGTACTGACCAGCTTCAAGAATGTCCTTGTTTCCATGTTTTTTCATTGGCTTCAAACAGTATTTATAGTACTGCTTTGATGATGTCATGATTAATTAATGAAGGAGTATTTTGTAGTCTCTTTTCGAGCTCTAATTCAGTGAAATAGAGACAGCATTTAATATCAATGTGAAATATTTATGGCGTGTTTGAGTTTGTTTATACTGAGCGATGGAAGCGACTGCCAAATCTGGGTTTCAAGAAAAAGAAGGGGGAAAAAAAAGATGGTGGTAGAAAGAAAAACACACGCCTCAGTTTATGCCTCTTTTGCCCTAAATTAAACTGCAGACACAGGCAAAATGTGTGAATCAAGAAGAGATTGAAGCACCGGAGAGACAAATGGTTTCAAATGTTCTCAAGAGCACTTAAGATAATCCAAGGCATCCTCCCTAAATTATTGAACTAACTCACGGAGTTGTTTATTGACAGAAAGGTACGAAAAAGCACCTGAAGATCCACTTTTGTCAAGTCCTGTTTTAGCCATCCTAAGGCCTTGTCTACCTTTTTAAGAGTATCAAAATGTGATGTGTCTGTGTGGAAGCATATTTTTTCCCTCTCTGAAGATGAATATCTCATGTCTCGTTTCATACTAATTTTGCCTTGGTGTTACCTGCTGCTATTGGTCTCAGTCCTTAACACGCTTGTGGCTCGTGGCAGTTCAAACACACGCCAGGGGAAACACTGCCGGTTAGGCTGATCTTTTCATATTTTCTATTTTTTTTTTTTTTTTTTTTTTACTGCTTCCTCTAAGCCAAGGTGCAAAGGCATGTAGCCATGTCCCGAAGTGAATCCTTCAATATTTCATCCTCAAACACCATACAGGCTTCAAGAGAGTCTGTTGTATAGTGAATATTACATTGCATGGTTTCCAAAGTGAGTGTTTTACTGCCTTCCACCTTTGTATCTCCTCATTATATTATATTCAAATTTCTGTCCAACGTGGGACAAATTAACCAGATATTTTTTACCGAGTTTAGTAGCACAAACTGGGAATCCTGGGAATGAGTATAGTACACCCCACCCCCTAACCCCCACCCATTTAGTCTTTGTAATATTGAGTTTTGTCCATACTATCAAAGATGTACCTTTTTTCCACTATTATGTTGGCTACTGTACATTATTTAATATGTTTGTATCTCTATCTACACGTTTTTGTTGACATTTTAATTGGACAAAAAAAAGAAGCTACTTTCAGCTGCTACCTTATTCACAAGAGGTTGCAACAGCAGGTAGCTCCGCATTTGGTTAGGCAGATTTTTACACCGGATACCCCAAAAGGATTTGTGTCTCCTCCCGGGATCAAACCAGGGATCTTTCGCTTGTTGGGCGAACGTGTAAACCACTTTACCATCATCACTCACAAATGGAAGTTATTCATTTTCTGTATTCAAATCCTCATATCAGTATAACTGTACAGAATCTTTGGGATTTCCTCCCAAATTTATCTAACACACTTCGACAACAAATGTGAATAATATTTTTATAAAGCACTGAAATGGCCGACGTGGTGAATTTGTAAATAAGGAGGCAATGCTTTGAATTTATATTGGTCTTCTCTCCTACTACTGTTTTCTCTCCTGCTTATAATGACTTGTATAAAAAGAGCCGTACCTATTTGCTTTATGTAAGTGTACCCTTTTGACTGATGGGGATTTCATTTTAAAGTGCTTGTTGACCCCTTCTCATGTGAAACTCTATTCAGTGGCCCTCCTTCAGACGTTTGTGGCTGTCCACATGTAATGTTTCAGTTTAGGTGAACACTGTAAAACACTATACAAGAGACAGTGGGTTGGTGTCTCACTTTGACTACTTCCATTATAGGAGGGCATTAGCTTGAGAGTGTAGTTTTGTCTGTAATCAAGCACGACGGGTTGCGCGCTTACTGGGCGTAACTATTGCAGCATTTGACCACGGTTGTTGCGTTAGCTGGCACATTTTGTTAATGTTTATATTTGTCGAGCATCTTACTACACATAATGCTAAATTCCTTTGAAGTGAAGGTGAAAATGTTACACTCATAAACATCATAATGAGCTGTAGCACATGTAACATCAATTTAAATATCTCCTGTTTTTAGCTTTCCAGATAGCTAGCATTGACAGCGACTGCTCCCCCAGCAGCCACAGTTTCGAAAACGTTTACAACAAATTGAGCCTCTTCCCATGCCTAATACTTCTTTATGCATTGCAGATGGCAGTTTAACATGCATAAACACGAAACGCCATAATACGTATAACATCAGTCCCAAAAATCCCTAAAAAATCTGGAGTGTAGACTGTGATTGTCGCACTAGATGGAATTTTTGGCGATGTCAAGCTATTGACCCTCATGGCTAATGCAACACACCTGATAAAATGCTGCAACTGTCTAGCTAGTATTAGATAAATATTTGATGCTGATCTGCTGGCTCATAATTAGTTGTTAATGACTTGCGTCCCACTACTTAAGGTCTAAGTCAGATAAGCCTAGAGACTGGTACACCATTCCCCGGGCCACCTCCGGTCATTAGGGAAGGATGTAGCTTCCCCAATCAGTTAGCAGGTGGTTGCTGGCTGTCGCAAAGAAGGTGCTGCATCAACAGCTTCCTTGTGATTGACCTGGTTGCAATCAGATGTTGCATGTCTTACATGTCTTAAAGCACTCACTATTATTCTCTGAAACTGGAAACAGAGAGAATTCACCTTCAAAGTAAAAGCCTTACCACTGAAACCAACACATTTCAAAAGTTCATCTTTTACTTTGAAGACAAACGGTCTCTGTTTATGGTTTGTGTCACACTTTTCGCAGTTTCACTACTGCTTGGCGAGTAGTTTGTGAACATTTGTAGACAAGTCAGGATCTTCCATACAAACTACTGGAGACCACACCAGTCAAATAGCGACCAAAGCAATCATAAGGTTTTCAGCACAGCACTGTATACCTCTTTGCAACCAATGTTAAGCTAGTGACTGTCGGCCATCTCCAGCAACCATTTGTGGAATTACACATTTCCCTAGCGACTGGCAGTTGCCAGAAGGTCACCAACCAGTCTCTAGATGAGAGTGGTGCTTTAGCAATCGATTTCACAGTGACTGCTAGCAACCTTCAGCAACCACTGGTCGGGGAATTTACATTTTTCCCTATGAACTGATGTTTGTCAGACCATAGCCAACCAGTCTCTAGGCCTTAGCAAGGCCTTACCAAGATCCGGGATGGTGCAGTGCACGTCAGCATAAAATAACAAGGATAGGGATGGAATTATGCAAACTGAGACACGACATCTGATTTTGCTTTCCCAATGCCTACCATGTCACTCAACCAAGAGAACTCAATGCCATCTTTCTAAATGTCATAAAACTGAAAACCCGTGGTCCCAACTAACCTATATGAACTGTGTTTGAGAGTCAGTGTTACCTTCTCCGCTTAATTTCCACTGGAAATATTACTGAGCCAAGTCCAACCACCCCTTCCTCTTTTCTGCACAGCCTTCACAATACGCCGTGCTTTCATTGAATTTGTTTTGCATGTTTTTAAAAGGAGACATAATGGAGAGAAGGCATCACCACTTGCTCCTCTTTGCGTACTGTTGGCTTTTCCCTTGTCCCTTTATCCAATACAGTCATTGCTGACTTTCTCTTTGAGTACTTTGAAACCATACCCAAAGCTTTATATCATAGAAATACCGTTCCTCATGTTTGTTACATGAATCTGTCAAAAGTATATTTTTAATTTAATATAAATAAAGATTGATTCAGTATACGGTGTGGTCACTTGTGCATATGTGTGCGAAACATAAATTTATTTGCAAGACTAATGAAATTTTCAAAGTAAGTTTTTTTTTTTTTTTAACCTGATATTTACTTGGAAAAGCGCCACTATAAAGTTTTTAATCCTTGTTATGAGTTATGTATCTGGTAAGTCATCCAAATCAGAGATTGCTAACCCTATTAGGCATTCTGTATCTTTCTAAAATGCATGTCAGCAGGGAAGCTCAAGTCCTCAACCCAGATCATAGGTTTCCTTGCTCGCCACACCACACTGCTGCCTATAAATAGAGCAGAAAATGAAAGCACCATTCAGATGCTCTAACACGCATGCTAGCAGCTTCAATAATAAAATTTAGCAGATGGTGCCTCTAATTAAGACAAGCAAGCTCTCGAGTTACTGGGTGCTTATTTTGACCTGGCTTCTGGAGATCAACATTACAGAAAGTTGCACTGGAGACCAGATTCTGCACCACACCACACTTTCATGCTCAAAAGGACTTGCAGATGAAGACCAGCTGCATCAAAAGGTCCACAGTGTGCTCGCCTAGCTGCTTCGAAAAACTCATCTCAGATCGGATAATATGTGGATATAACATTTTGCTCTCGCCCCGTGCTGCACTTAATCCACTGTTTACCCGAGTGTTGGTTATGTAAACTGGCATAGGCAACATCGTTTGCTATGCAAGCGCTCCTTCATTGCGGCTCCACTCCCAGGCTTTCATTTCAATCATAAATAATACAAAACTGTCCAATGGCAGAATATGAGCTTTCTGAAGTCACTGCTATTAATACTAATAAGGCAACGGGGTGCTTTAAGTAAACACTGTTTATGAGCTAAAATCCCCCCCTCCTCCTTACTCTTCCTCCTTCCATCCCACTCCCCTCTCTCTATTAGTTTCCTCAGAGCGCCGAGACTCAATTAGTAAGCACATCGAGTTCCACCATCGTAATTTAGAGAGGGGGGCTTCTGCTGCGGATGAACAGTATTTGAACTATCTCCTGTTATATATTCTTATAAAGCTACTTATTTAAAATCTATATTAGGTCTGGCTTCTTGAATGGCTGTCCAAAAAAATTATGCTTCCCATTTGCTACGTAAAAAGGAAATTTAATTGATACTCGTTCCCTTCCTAACACTGAACTCACATAATAGACAGATTATCTTGAACATTAAGCACACTTCCCGACAAGACTTTGCACATTATCACCCACACCAGACAGCAAAGGGGGAGAGGTCACTGTTAATTTGGCAACTGCTGTATAACCATTTGTCAATGTATTACAAGTCTCCTTTAAAGCCGTTCTTCCATTGAAGGCTGCTATCGCCGCCAGGAGACGAGGGTTCAGCTCCATCCCTGAGGCCTGTAGCAATTACACTTACAGCTGCCCTGTACACCTGTGACATAGCTCGGTGATGACAGCTCATCGCCAACAGACTGCCGCCGTTTAATTGCAGCGTGTCACCTTGACGGGGTGTTTTACCCACATATCCTTGCACCAAGGAGGGGCGGCTTTTTGAAATGGAGCCACAAGATTGATGACTCTTTAATATTACAGCCTGGGGTTTGACTTGTCTTTGTTTTGTGTTTGTTTTGCACTGGAGTTGTACTTGTTTTTTTGGTTTGGAAGTATTTTCAGCTGGACCCAGACCCCAAGTGTACAGTTTCTCTGACTCTCCTCATAAATTCTCAGCACAAAATGGTAAGAATTATTCCACCACAAGGGAGGCTACCTTGAAATAAAGAACAAGTGCTCTACTTATAGAAATTCATTGCTCTACTTATATGAGCTTATTGCTCATTTAAATAAAATAAGACACTTTTATGGCAATGAGCTACTTTCTCTAATGATTCAAATGCCTGTTTTTCCATTTTAGTGCACTTATTAGGATGCAGATAAAGGTTTTTGATTTACAGATTGACAGTTTATTAAGGCCTCACTTCCTGCTGTGCTGCTGGTGTGCCTGCAAAGTTTGCCTTTTTTCTTGCACTATGCATTGATATATGTCAGTACTGTTAAAGATGCATCGTATTTTGCCAAAAGGCATACTGAAGAAACCAGACACTTTATTTGGTACACTTTTCTAGTTGTCGGTTGGTACTACGGGGCCCAAAGTTTCCCAAGAAAATATCCTCCACTCCAGGATGGATCCATGTGTTCATGTTGTTTACACCAAATTCTGGCACTACCACCCGAATGTTGCCAATGCGTCAGACCACGCAATGTTTTTCCAATCTTCTCTTGTCCAATTTTGATGAGCCCATGTGAATCATAGCCTCAGTTTCCTGTTTTTAGCTGACAGGAGTGGCACCCGATGTGTAGTCTTCTGCTCCTACGGCACATCTGCTTCAGGGTTTGACGTGTTGTGCATTCAGAGATGCATAGGTCTGCATAACTTGGTTGTAACGAGTCTGGACTTTCTCTTCTGACATCAACAAGGCATTTTCTCCCAGAGAACTGCTGCTCACTGGATTTCTTCTCTTCTTCAGACCATTCTGTGCAAACCTCAGAGATGTTTGTGTGGGAAAAATCCCAGCAGACCAGCAGTTTGAAATAAAGGCTACATAGTAGCATCCAGGACTGAAAAACCAGTGAATGTACTTCTTACAAATGCCTCTGGCTTAATGCGGAGTTACTACTGTAAGTACGCATTCCCTACATATACTTACAAATACACTGTTTAATTCACTTCTCATACTTGTTTTTGTGATTTAGGTTTTGGAGAAGGTAGAAAAAAAACCCATCCACACTCTTTATCTATAGAGGCCTGTGCATTTCACATTCAGGCTATGAGACAGGAAGGTATTCTTTTCTCTGTTTTTATGACATCATCCTCTTTCTTAAACATCTGGAGGTATTTTAGACTCGAACTGCTACAGAGAGTCTGACTCATGGCTGCTAGAAATGAATCATTAATCTGTTCCCCCATTAATCTGCTTTGTTACAGTACTCTTCATCATGTTAATGCTAATCTAGCATCATTACTCTAACATATTGCCCGTTTTAACTTCAGCTGGCATATTTACATTGTAATAACACGGGAAAAGGCTGCTGGTGTTGTGCAATTAATGTAATGTGCAATTAAATTCAGAATGCGTTGGTTATGTGGTAAGATTTGATGGATAAATCACAGTTATCTCCCATCACGGAGCCATATCGCTCCTGCCGCGCCATGACTGCGCCTGGTTATGTTAGCTGGCAATTTTCATGAGTTATGGTCAGCGTCATCCATTGCTGAAGCAAGCACTGTGTTTTCAGGGGGGAAGCACTGCTAAAATACAGATTATAACCACAAGTTTTGCCAGCATAATTAACCTGCATGATCATTAAGTCTTCACCAAGCTGTAAAAGATTCTTTCCCCTCTGTTTAACCTCGAAACGGTCAGCGCATTCACAACATCACAAGTATAGGCTGTATATGATTTCTGTGAATGAACTCGGGATAAATCTGTGATCCGTGAGTGTGATCCGCTGATCAGCCGCACTGTGATGTGCAGTTAATAATTCTAATGTATGCATGTCATTTCACAGTTGTTACAGATTTCAAGGGACACTTTGCAGCTTTAGATATGAAGCTTTGGTAAGCTCCTGCAATATTCGTAATTAGTATTCCTCAGCAATCCTACCAAAGCCATGCAGATCCAGTAAGTGGATATTTAGTCAAATAATTTAGAAAAGAGCTTTCTTATTACACTTTTTTTTTTTTTTTTTTTTTTTTTTATTTTTAAAAAT
>VUQK01005784.1:6356-16365 GCA_015106715.1 Bujurquina vittata | reverse complement strand
ATGACATTGACATAAATTCTCCTTTTGTTTATTGGCTTCCCCAAGGACGGCACATTACGTGATAATGATAACTCTCAGGTACAATGGTGGCGGCGGCACAAACACCATCCTTATTTATCCTCATGCCACCATGCTAGTTCAATCTCCTCCATTGTCTTTGCATATTTTCCCACTCTTTGGTCCTCAAGGTTTTACAGTGCTGTGTTGAACACCCTCACATTACTCCACACTTTCTCACTTGAACCTTTGTGATTCATCTAGTCATTTGGCTTGTGTGTAGTAATTGTAACTAACTGTGGCTCATGTGTAAGGGTAGTTCATTTTCTGTCAATTCAAATTAAGATTTGAGGGATGTATTCATGGGCTAAAACTTCATGCAAATCAACATTTGATTTCACAGAAAGGGGGAGTGGCCTCAGGCTTCAAGCACGTAGTGACCAACGGCATGGATGTAAAGCGCCTGCTTCACGTTAAGGGTCGCAGGATCATCAGAGCAACAGAGGTGGCAATGTCCTGGGGCAGCTTCAACAAAGGAGACTGCTTTATCGTTGACTTGGGAAAGGTGAGCTGGTTTTTATTTATTTATATATATATATATATATATATATATATATATATATATATATATATATATATATATAGACACACACACACACACACACACACACACAAAAGTAGTGTAGTTTAACCTCTGTGATTTCTGTGAAATTGTTAAGACTTGCATATTTTTAAATCTGCTTTCCTGGGTTTTCTCTCCTGCAGGACATCTATCAGTGGTGCGGCAGTGAGTGTAACCGTTTCGAGCGGCTGAAGGCCTCCGAGGTCGCCATCAGCATCAGAGATAATGAGAGGAATGGCAGAGCCAAAGTGCATATGGTTGAGGAGGGGGATGAGCTGCCTGCCATCACAGAGGTCAAACACACACATTCCTCAGTTCGCTCCCTCTTCTAGTAAATGTCACCACTTTATCCTCAGAGGTGATCACTCGAGAGCAGAAGCTTTAAGTGCAATTAATGCATTAGACTGCCATGGAGTTAGTCAGCGTGGGAACGACGGGACACAATACTGGCCTTTATAACGCGCTGCTCATATGCCAACTCTGTGCCAGGGCAGCTTTGTAGACACTTCCTTTACAGCAAGAGTGGAGGGTAAACTCTGCAGAGGCCTAATGAGAGAGAAAGTTTGGGGGGGGGGGGGGTTAACATGTCCACTTTCAATTTATGAAGACATTTTGTAATCTAAATGAAGCTGAAAGGAATCACTACCAATGCTGTTTTGTGCTTAAAAACTATCATTGCTAATGATCATAAAAGCTTAAGCGAGTAACGCCTTTGCTTGTTGTTTAGGTTCTGGGACCAAAAACCGCCATTGCACCAAGTACTCCAGATGATGACAGTGTGGAGACTTCCAACAAGAAGAAGGGTGCCCTCTATATGGTGAGAAACACCCGTGACAGATCAGTTTAATCACATTGACTTTCATATGTGGGTGGAAAGATTTCATAGCTACGCTATTTCACAAAGCAGGGTAGGAAATGTCATCTTGTAATTATAAAAAAGCCTTTTCTATAATTGTGTGGAAGTATAGTCACTGATAATTTGAAGAGTCACAGAAGAAGACTTTACAAAATCAGACCATAGATCTCAAATTTGGGGGCAAAACCCCAAAACAAAACAACCAGTTCACATAGTATCCTTGTTGGTAGCTCATTTGTTAACATCTGCAGTATTAAAGCCTCTGAAAATCGAGTCAGTGTCTGATGCTGCCCCTTTTCTTTTTCAGATCTCAGATGCATCTGGCTCCATGAAGGTGACATCTGTAGCTGCATCCAGTCCCTTCAAACAGGCCATGCTGTCTCCAGAGGAGTGCTACATCCTGGACAACGGGGTGGACAACACCATCTTTGTATGGAAAGGTGCAGCAGAACATTTTGTAATTACGCGCTTGACATTAGCTTTTAGTTTAAACTGCCATGCACAGTGCTAGTTTTTTTCTGCACAAATTGATATCTACATTACTGGTTTTGGGCCGTCAGTGTTCTTGGAAGTCTTGACTAAAATTCTGGGAGAAGAACAGTTTATAACTGTACAATATACCTGCCTCAATCAGCCTCTTTACTTACATATTCACTAGATATTTCTCCCTTAAAATAGTGTAAGGAATAGCTGCACCTCTTTTGTTTTCAAAACGATGGCCTTCTCATATCTTATCTGATTCCAAAAGGTCCCAAAGCCAACACGTCGGAGCGTAAAGCAGCCATGGCTGCAGGTCAGCAGTTCATCACAGAAAAGGGATACAGCAAAAACACAACGGTAAAGCCGACATATACTTCATAACTCTGATAAAAAATATTGCAATTATAGGTTCAACGGTGCAGCTAACTGTAGAGGCAAATTTTTAATTTGCAGATCCAGGTACTTCCTGGAGGAGGAGAAACGTCTCTCTTTAAGCAGTTCTTTTCTGACTGGAGGGATAAGGACGCGACCACCGGCCCAAGTAAGGCCTACACTATTGGCCAGATAGCCAAAGTGGAGCAGGTGCCCTTTGATGCCTCCACCCTACACACAAACAAAGCCATGGCGGCCCAGCACGGCATGGTGGATGATGGCAAGGGCAAAGTCCAGGTAGGAGGGTGTTAAAAAGTGAAACGATAGCACAGGTGGAACAGAGTTGTGAATTGTTAAAAAAGATTGCCGTCTGGCGTTCAGATCTGGCGTGTCGAGAACGGTGCAAAAGTGCCTGTGGATCCCTCCGCCTACGGTCAATTCTATGGTGGAGACTGTTACCTCATCCTGTACAGCTACAGTCAGGGATCCCGGGAGCAACACATCATATACACCTGGTGGGTAAAAAGAGTTAAAACATGTATAAAGATGTATAATCTCTGGAATACAGTATGAACTAAAAGCTCTTGCAGAATCTGTGCACACATGATCTCGACACACCTGTCTAAGATCACACGCACAAATGACCTTTTTTTAAACTGTGTTGGTGCTGCTGTGTCAGGCAGGGGCTGAAGTGCACACAAGACGAACTGGGAGCTTCAGCATTCCTCACGGTGAAGCTGGATGACTCAATGGGAGGATCCCCAGTTCAGGTTAGAACCTAACCTAATGGAAACCTTAACATTATGTACATAAACAGCTCTCTGTAGTCTACTGTAAACACTAGACGTGACTTTAGAATAGAGTAGAATAGAATAGAATAGCTTTTATTGTCATTGTCATTACATACAACGAAATATGGTTAGAACAGCCATCCAAAGAACACACACAAGCAAACAGACAGGGGGGATGGTATTCCCGAGCCGCAGCCGATCAGGCGCCGCCACTGAATTTATCCCATGAAAAGTGAAAAATTCCACAATAGGAAAGTTAACTTTGAAATAATGTTAACAGTTATTGAGCTTGTATCTTTTTTTCTTCCTAAATGACTGACATAAACAGATAGAGGAGTTATGAGATCCCTCAATGTTGAGTAAGAACCTCTTGTTGCTCATCACACTTTCCACATATCTAGTACACACATTTTTAACTCCTGGTGTGTATCTAATGAGTTTTTGTAGCTCACGTCTTTCTACTTTAAATTTCTTAACTATTACAGAGGATTTAGTGTAGCTGACAAATACTAATTACCTCATAAATATCTCCTAAGAAAACAAACAAAAACCCGGAATAACCAGGAGAGGGCGGTGTTTCTTTAGTTTTTATTTTGACCCCCCCACACACGCACACACACCACCCAAACTGCAGCCCTTTCACAGAATATGGTGTCCTAACTACAAGATACGCATTAAAACATGGGTAAACCCTCATTAGTGCTCATTATACATCAAACTCTTTCAATTTCTCAAAAATATGTGAGCAGATGTGTATATTTTTGAGTATTTATTAAAAACACATGCATTCAAAATATTAGATGATTGTCTTGAAACCATGTTGCCATTTTTGATTACATTTTAGATTTTATTTCAGTTCTGTTTCATTTCCCGTGTATGAAAATCAATTAGCAGAAACTTGATTCATTATAGTGAACGTCAAGTGAGCATGAAATTATTTCAGTTGTATTATTGCTGAACATAGTTATATGGTCCGACTAATACTTGATGTACTGATATACACTTTGTGTTGGTCAGCCCAAGAACAAAATCTACTGTAGGCTAACTTAGAATAGCTGGAAAAATCACATCTTTACTGGTTAATTTCATTAATGACCAAGCTCCACCCACTCACAGGTGAGAGTAACCCAGGGCCAGGAGCCTCCCCACCTGATGAGCATCTTCCGGGGCAAACCCATGATCATCCACATGGGAGGAACGTCACGCAAAGGTGGACAGACACAGACCGCCGGCACTCGCCTCTTCCACATCCGGCAGAGCTCCTCTCATGCTACCCGTGCGGTGGAGGTAAGCTATTTTGCAGCACCGCACCCCACTCTGTGTGTGGGTGTGGGTGTGTGTTTGGGGAGTTATTATTTCCTTCTCTCACCTCTCTGCTTCCTCAGGTCGAGCCTAGTGCATCCAATCTGAACACCAACGATGTTTTTGTGCTGAAAACCCCAAGTGCCTTGTATGTGTGGCGGGGCGTGGGTGCCAGCGATGAGGAGGTGGGCGCGGCCAAGCATGTGGTGGGCTTCCTGGGTGGCAGTCCCAACAATGTGTCGGAGGGCAAGGAGCCAGGTGGGTGTCCAACAGAGAACACGTGAAAATTTTCCAAGGATATTGCTGAGTTCTCGCCTGCTGTTTTAAAGCTACCTACAAAAAAGCAGAAGGGTGTATAAGTGAAGAAATTAATTCTGTATAGCTATCAAATTCGGCCTTTATTTGCCAGTTACACTAAAACCTGATGGGGTCACTAACACAACACGTAAACATTTCTGGTATGGTTTTGATTACACTTAAAAAGATGCTGCATCTCACCGCTCAGCTGCCCAAAGAGGTCGTGAGTCACTTCCTGTCCAAACAAACAAAATTAACCGTTACATGCTGCTTAAGTCTGTTGCTCATTCTTCCCTCACAGCTGACTTCTGGTCTGCTCTGGGAGGCAAGAAGGATTACCAGACGTCACAGAGTCTGCAGAAGGCGGTCAGACCCCCACGTCTGTTCGGCTGCTCCAACAAAACGGGAAGACTCATCGTAAGTCAGAGAGTGGAGAGAAGAATGCAGCTCAAGCCTTTTTTATAAGAGTCTTGGAATCACATGTGGATATAGATATGGAAAATTACATTAGTAAATATATAGTGTTAATCGGTAGGGTTAATGACATTTGAATACACGCAAACCTACTTCCCTTTGCTTCGTCTCTCAGGTGGAAGAAGTACCTGGAGACTTCACTCAGTCAGATCTGGCCACTGATGACGTAATGCTCCTGGACACCTGGGATCAGGTAAAACGAGCCACCCGCTATGTGTGCATTGTCACTTTCAAAATTTCTGTATTTCATACTTTGAAAACTGTTACTCCCTCCTGTAGCTCTTCATTTGGATTGGCAATGAAGCGAATGAAGCGGAAAAGACAGGAGCTCCCAAAATAGGTTTGTTGCACTACAATTTTAAAAGATTAAACAAATGGAACTTTCATTAGCTTCCATAGCTGCTGGGTTTGGCTGCTAGAAAATGTTTAACAGCATCTTGCATGGTAAACACAATCAGTTGTGCTCAAGTATTTTAAATTTCATATCAAATGACTCATTGTAAATAATCTAAACATAAGCTTGTGTTCATCTCAAATTCAGAACTCAAATTCAGGTATCCTTGACTCCGTGGACCTTTTTTAGCCTCCTCTAGCTCACTTTATTGTTTTCGTTGACTTTCATCAGTCTTTCTTAAGTTACAGCAGGTAAATACAGATGCAGTGCTTCTCAGAAAGCACTAAACAGCAGAAAGAAAGTGAGCAAGCCAGCTGGTGGACATAGTGGAGTAAATTAGGAGCTCAAAGACCACATATTTCCCTCATAAGTTGGAGCTTATGTATACCCAATAACACACTCTTTCTTGGTATTAATTTTTGAACATTTAAAGTTTCCTTTTTTCTGCAGAGTTGATGCTGTTAGATTTTTACATGTTCTAATTTACCATCTATCCTCCCTGTCCCTGCCCCTTCCTCTTTCTCTTGTCATGCAGCAAAAGAGTATTTGAACTCAGATCCCTCTGGTCGCAAAGGAATTCCCATCACCACAATCAAACAGGAAGCAGAGCCTCCAACTTTCACTGGCTGGTTCCAAGCATGGGATTCCAAGATGTGGAAAACTGATCCGTTGGATAGAATCCGCGCCCGTTTCTGAAATCAGAAGTGCAGGCTCTCCGTTTCTGTCTGACTCCTTACCTATGCAGCTCTCTCTATTGCTGTTTTTGTTCATTTTCATTCCAATCCCCAAGTGCCATAAAACCAATGTTATCACTGTTTGAGTTTGAATGGCTGCTTCTAAGCCTTGGTCAGGGTGTGGTGCACTGGACTTAACATAAACGGGAATAATCACATCTGCATGCAAATGGTGGCCTCTGGTAGCAATTACGTTTAACTGGTAGAAATGCTTGATTGATATGTTGCCTCCAAAAGCTTGTTGCCTTCACATCTTTAGTAAATACCCACCTGGGCTCTAATATGAACAGGAAATAAGAAAATATGAAAGTCAGCTGGACAATCCTCAGTGCTAAGTGTGTTCAGAAGAGCCAGTACAGTTTCTTTTAATGAACTATATCAAAACAACTTCTTCACTAAACATACATGCATGGTGTTTGTTTGTTTTTTTCATACTGGAAAGTTGTATCCCTGCTAAAAGTTACATGCTTTATTTTTGTGCGTAATCTGTGCTTGTGAATTTAAAAGTCAAACAGCGGTATGTATGTGCATGACACTTGTGTAAACTCCATGAAATGACTCTGAAATGCTTGCACGAATGGCTTTTAAATAAAGCGCGCAGTATTTCAAATCTGTGGTTCTTGGACATTCTTGAGGCTTGAGAACCTGTGCACAGCACCATCAGCATATTTATGATTTCCCTGCAGAAACTGGAAGGTTTCCTCTGTTTCATATGGGGGGGAAATGGGATCTTGTTACAGCTTGCAGCATCAGTAAAAGTAGGAAGAAGAAAAGAAATGAAAGCTCTGCTCACAGCTGCGCTGCTCTTCAGGATCAGCATGCACAAAGCAATGTGCTGCAAAAAAAAATGGGTATTTCTATTTATTGCTCTGATGCTTTTACTGACATTTGAGTGTAGTTAATGTTATCTCCTCCAGGAGGAGACACAAAACACCATCTTCAGGGGGTCACAAGCTTGCGTGCTCCTAGTGCCAGTCCTGGCAAGCCTGGGTAAATATGGAGGGTTGTATCAGAAAACCCATCTGGCATTAAAAATCTGTGACAAATCAAATATGCAGATCCATCCACTGTGGTGACCCCTTGGAAAATAAAGGAGCAGGCAAAAATATAGAATAATGCAACCAGAAATCTGTGCATAATTAGAAAAAATATATGATGCGATTACAGAAAATGGTTACAAAGATGATACAGAGGAAAACCCCTTTATTGCTCTTTATTAGCCCTGTGAGGAGTCACGAATCATGCCAAATAACGTGAGAGACACAGCTTTAACCAAAGATGACCCAAGTTATTAGAAAGAAGTAGCAGTAAGATTACAAACATTGAATATTTCCATTGAATGCATTGAATGCTGCTTTCACTCATACCTGAGTATCACAACCTAAATCTGTGCATAAGTGAAAACAAAATATATGATGCGATTATGAGCAATGGTTACAAAAACAAACATACTTGAACATTTTAATAACTTAATCTTAAAGATTATGTGCTTGTGCTTACCACAGGTCTGAGGGCACAGGCCAGCGAAGGTCCTGTGTACTGGAAACAACTTTAAAGGACTCTCATGAGACATATTTGACAAAAATGGAGCAACTCTGTGATGTATATGTCATTGATCTTAGCTCCATGACATATCCAATCCACAAAAATTCTTGACTCAGGTTCCTTCTGTCGACACCATAATCTGCCAACTAAGATAAAAACCCCATATTGACTCAAAGGTCTTATCCAGAGGAAGGTTGTCCCCGGTGAGGACTGAAGTCTCTTTTAAACCATGTAGTTCAGCCCAGTAGCAAAGGGCCATTAATAAAGTATACTGGGACAGCTTGACTGGCAAGATGCTTTTCTGTTTGGAGTAGTGATGGTGTTTCCAACTACTGATTCATCGATGAAGCAAACTGGGGACCTTCCCTTATAAGTATTTATTCCCTAAAGTCAGTATTTTCACATTTAAAGTCTTTCAAACCACCTGTTTAAGTGTGAACAAAGGGCACCTTTCAGCTGCTCCCATCCCATTTGCTTCACACTAACAGCACAAGTGAATTAAGAAGCTAAAATGAAAGCAGTCTGTATGCAGAGGAGCTGCTGGTTCAGTTTGCTGCAGGCTGCCTTCCTCTCTCTTTCTAGCAGCAGGGGTGAGCATAAGGGGGGCGCTGCATTTAATCCTCCACATTTAGTTTAAAGATTCAGTTACAAATGATAAGTAATTAAACTGGCTTTGTTTTTTTTTTTGTTTTTTTTGTGGGGAAGTAAAAGTCTGATCTACTGGCTCTGGGGCCCGGGGATATTTTTTATTTATTTGTATTTTCTTTTTAATTGCAGAACATTAGTTCTCGTAAGCCTTAAAGTGTCTCAAGTTGCCAGAAAATCGGAAATACTGAACACAGTTACATTTTGTGCAGCAGTCTATCCATATCTCCTCTTCTTACCTTGGACTAAGAATAGTTTTTTTTAAGGACAATGTGTTGACTGCCATTGAGCTCCAAACATGAGATGGGACCTCACAAACCTCCCTTTAAATAGCCCTGTACCCACACAACAGGGGCGCTATTACAGGCATTCAATGACACAGTAACCTGCATTACCAGCCTCTATTGCAATGCGGTGGCGCTCCACAGATCTTCCCCCTGATCTTAGCTGGCTGTGGAGGGATAAAGCTGAGCGCTATTCGGTCATGTGATTCCTGGTTTTTTTCCCTCCTCCTAAGTTGAAAGGCAGGAGCAGAGCGGTGGTGGGGGCCCAGCTTGCCTTCCTACTTGCAGTGGATGCATCGCTTTCTTCCTCACCCTACCTCCCCCTTTTTTTTTCTCCTCCCCACATCAACATTACTGTTTGTCGCTCGGTGTGATATCTTCACTCCATTTTCCACATTTCTTTCGCCATGGCGGGGGCTATTATTGAAAATATGAGCACCAAAAAGTTGGTGATAGTGGGAGTTACACTGCTTTTGTTCCAGGCGTTTGCCTTCATGGTCGGCGGATTAATTGGTAAGTTGTGCTTTTGTCTTTCTCCTTTCCCATCCCGTACTTTTATTGTGTGTCTTTGAGCTAACGCTTGCACGCGTGTGCCTTCGGTAAAGTTTGATGTTGAGTTCATCGCTATTCACCTTCATACAAGCGGTAATAAATGCTCCCCGGTGAAACAAAAGACGAAGGGCGCTAACTTTTAGCTGCATTTTACCTTTCGAGGCAAACTGCACCTCCGCTAAATCTCTGCGTTTGTGTCCAGGTGTTCGCTGCCCTGCGTGCCGCCACTGTTGGCTTCGTTTCTTTGCGTAAAAATAACACCGAAGATAACACTTTTAATCGTTTATTTCAACACCGAAAACATCTGAGATACCTTTTTCTTTTTTCCCCCACTTCTTTGATCCAAACTCGAAGGTTCCCTCTCCCTTTTCTCCTCCCCTCCTCCCCGTATGTAAAGTCTGCTGTGTGGGGTGTGGGGCCCCCAGGCAGCATCTCTACCTTCCTTCCTTTCAGTCCTTCCTTTCCCCCCACTCCGTTTGTCTCCCCCCTTTTTCTCCCCAAATCCCCATCGCCTCGCAGGCAGAGCATTCATGTTCCTTCCTTCTTCCACGAGTTTCATTTGCATTAAGACAGACAGTGCTACACACACACACACACACCCACACACACACACACACACACACACACACCCACACACAGAGCTCATAAAGTTGCATTTTTCCTG
>VUQK01005777.1:16771-28516 GCA_015106715.1 Bujurquina vittata | reverse complement strand
AAAGAAAATAAAAATGTTAAAAAGGCCTGCACAGCATTGTGCAGCTGCAGCTGTCATCAGATTATGTTGTTTTGAAGATGCCAGTAATTTATATATATATATATATATATATATATATATATATCTCTCACACACATACATACATTAGGGCCCGAGCGACGAGACGAATGTCTGTCTTATAGTTTGTTTAAATGTGCTTTACAAGCTAAACTAGGATGCCAGCACTACCACAGAACAATATTTACTTTTTAAAATCAAGATTGGGCAAAAATATTTGTCTCATTTGATTTTTATACATTTACTGCATGAAGTATGTAAAACCCCACGGACACTGTCAACAATTGTGTTCACAATAAACTGAGCCAGGGAAAAGAAAGCAAACCACAGAACGACCCGGACAATTACTAACTGATAAGGTTTTATGGTTTTACAGCCATGTCGCCATCAGCTACACGTTTCTGAGAGACTGATTGTGGGCCTGGCTGAGATAAAGCCAGTCATATCTGTCTTATTCACTCTTGGTTGATCATTTAAAATTTGGCAGAGCTCAGCATACATGAGAGCGGCTTGAAATCAGTGACTACTAGACTCTGTTTAGTCTGAATACAAACATTAGACCCAAAGGTACTTTTAAATTCATGAGAGACGCTGCAGTATGACTAAGGAACTGTTTCCAACTGAAACCACCCACATTTTAATCAAATGCTTCCACTGACTTGACAAACTTAACAGCAGCTAAAGTTTTAAATTATAATAATAGATTTCAATGTAACATTATTCAGCAAAACTCAATTGCCAAATCCTTCAATTACCATCAGCTTCCACTGATATTTGATTGAACATTCAGCCTCTCTTCTCCAATCTACAAAATTAATTCTCATCAGGACTGAGGTAATTATGCAAGCCACTGAAGCACTGCAGCAATTCAGATTGACACTAAAGCTTTGGCAGCAAAATTATATTTTCTGATAGAGGTTTTCACATGCTTATTCATGGCCTCTCCCAGCATGATATACGAGCAGGGACACACAGGCCAATAAACCAGCAAAAACTGCAAATGAAATTGGATGGGAAATAAATTAAGGTTTAGATCCAAGTCTGGAAGTTTCTCATTTTTATTTCTATCTACAGGTTGTATAAGGAATCTGCCTCTTTTTATTTAGCTATAATAAAATAAACCAAGCTAGTTAGGATCAAGTGAAGGAGAAGTGGGCAACTTTTGTTGTCAGGAAGCAGCTGACTCACCTTTTTTTTGCTAACAGCTGTGTGGCTTTGTGAAGCAATGCCCTACTATTTGCAGACTGACACCCCCAACACCAGTGTAACATGGACCACCTCCTCCACACAACTACATCTTAATGAGTGAACCAGCAAAACTCCATATCAGCAAAGCCACAAAGCATTAGACTCCACTTTACTCCAAGCGCTCCTATAGGAAATGGTTGCATACAGGGTTGCAGCTACCACACTATGGATTCTCACAGTCCAAATGCAATTATACAGAACCACACTTGATGGCTATCTTAAAGTACAAATGGAACTGCTTAAATTATGTGGTGTGTTCAGTGAAACTCAAGCCACACATCGAGGGTTGAGTGCAGCTATGGGTTAGGATGGATACATTTCAACGTATTTTGAACAAGACCACAATTCCATCAAATGAGGAGGGGTATTAAGGTCGCTCACTTACTGGGATTTACCGGGGAAGCCTCGGAAAGACACAAAGGATGGACTGAAACATAAACCTGGACATTTCTTCAGTGAGGCTCATAAATCAGATGTGTTTAGTATAAATAAAATGTTAATTAAATCTGAAAAGAAAGTGAGTTGGCTTAAGGGCGTTGCTGCTATCACAACAGGTACGCAGGTTGGTTCAGAAACCAAGAAAAGCTGGTCAAGAATGCAAATAAAGTACCACATATTCAAACAAATGTTTGTGCAAAGTGGCAATGGATGTCACAAGCCTATAAAATGAACAATTTCTGTGTGAGGTCCTAAAAGTAAATTGGAAGTAGAGGTTATAGTGTCCGCCAGTTCCATAAGTAGTACAGTACTGTGCGAAAGTCTTATACCAACCCTTTTTTTTAAAGTTTATTTTTTTTAATATTTTGTTAGGAAGATGGGGAATAGGTGCAGTGATTTATTTAAATACACAAGCATACATGGAAATATAGTATTTAAGGCAAAAACAGGCTTGTACAATTCTAACTACTGCCCTTTGTACTCTCAAGATGCGGCTTCAATACTGTTGAGGTCCGAGCTCTGGGGAGGCCCATCTATGGCTGCACCATCAACGCATCTGTCATTGAACCATAAGACCTGTAGCCACTGGTTTTCAGTCCAGTTCTTGTGTGATTTGGCATACCTCAGCCTTTCCTCCCCATTTCCCTTCTTTACAGCCACCCTTCGGGAACAGTAGATGGATCAGCTGAAGGGCCAGATGCATCTCTCAGATCCTGTTTCAGGCCTTTGCTGTATTTTTCCCCCCATTCTTAAGGACATGACTTTCATCTGCAATAGGTATTCTATACCTGTCAAGGTATACTGGTCACACTGCAAAAAGCTCAGACTGCTGGGGGGTTCCCATGATCCACTGAGTGTTTCTTCTTCACTCACTTCTTTTCACTCTGTGTTTATATACCATTCTGCATCATTAGTTATTGTCAATCTCTGGCCCTCTTCCACAGTGTGTATATTTTCCAGTCTCCCTGCCCAACTGGCTTATCTGTTACAGACTAATAGTTTAAACTGACATCTACATTCGACTGGTGCACTACACAGTATTTTTATTTGTTCTTATTCAATTACCATTCAATGTGTAAAAATCCAAGAATGAGTTAATTAGAGGTGTTATATAGAAAATGCATTGTCTTAAGGTTAATTTTGATTAAATATACTTACTGACACTGGTGGACCTCCGCTCTGGGGTCGATAAGACCAGTTAACAGTCATCTTACTGGTTGGCCTACTTGTGGAAGTAAATGTGCAGGACAATGTGACAGCATCTCCTTTTGATGCATGGAGCTCTGAGGGAGTATTCACTGTGATGGAGGAGACCAGAGAAGGGGCTGGAGGTGAAATATTAGAGAAGAAAAAGAAGAAGAGAGAGCGCCGTTGGTCAGGGAAGGAAGCAACAAAACAAACATGTGTTGTATGAGGAGATTCACATATTTATGTGTAAAGGAGGAAAGAAAAAAGAAAGCGCGGAGACCACAATGCGAGTAATGTTTTACCCACTTACTGCAAAATAAACTTAGCACACAAAGTAAGGAAATTTCCTAAATAAAAAGCCTGACAACATGTCCAAATGTGCTCGCACCATGGTAACATTAAAGTGTCAGCACAGCAAAGTCCTCTGGGTAGACACAGAACTGAGTGGCATTCTAATACAAGTTGCTCATCAGACTCTCTTGTTGAATGTGACAGATCTCGCTTTACATTTGTCTCTCAAGGGACTTCAGCTGCAGATAAAGCTCTGTCCTTGTCTCTCTCTAGATGGCTTTTCATTGCCATCTCTTTACTGATCATCTCTTTACCAAGGGAGTCAAACATAAGCACTGTCCACAACAAACTGCTCTTTGTTTATGGGCATGCTATACATTTAAACAAAAAACTAATTAATGGCTTCTTTTGCAAAAGGACCATTTGCACAAACACTGGATGCACAGCAGCTGTATCTTTGATGACTGAATTCAACTATAGTGTACAGACTGTGCTGCAAGCTCTGAAATGTTACCCTATTCACCATCTATAACATGTTGATTGCCAATTAGCAGTAAAAAGAAAGTGCAAAGTTTGGCCTGATGTGACACGACATAAAAAGTCACAGTAAAATCAGTTCCATTTATCCTAATAGGGCCTTTGGGATCTGTGGCAAATTTCACAGCAATCTAGACAGCAGCTTTGCCAAAATGAATTGTTCAGAATGACAGACGCCAACCTGCTGCTGTGGTTCACAGACAGTTATCTCAATAAATGCCCAAACTGCTGCTGGTGGCACTACATTAAATTTTGAGGATCACCAACATGATCAGAAATGGTTCACAAGGGACTCTGATCCATTTTTAAAGTGTAAATGTATTTTCACTCTGAAGTACAAATGTCAACATCACTAAGGTGCGAGGAAAAGTTACCTAAAAACTCAGAAGGTCACACCCTCTGGGGATCAAGAAATATTCTAGCTATGCATGTGACAGCTGTTGAGATATTTTAGACTGAAACAGTAATTGGCAGACTGATAAGCAGCCTGACCAACTGTGACTGAAAATAAAATAAATAAGAGCATATGTCACTGTCCTCCTTAAGCCAAAGTTAGAATAAGAAAATGACTGTATTTCCACTTCTCTGACATTAACACACTGCTTTTTGAGTTACATGAAAGAAAATCCTCAAAAAATGTCTTTTCTCCAAGGATTTAACAAATGTTAAGTAAAGCAATCACCAGATATAAACAATCTTATTAGAATGACACCAATGTTTCCACCAGACACTCCCTGGAGCATGATAAGGTCAACATTATAAGATCAAATCAGCCTAATTCATCCACAAAGACTTTAGGGTGAATTGAACACACTGTAATGTCCTCTGTATGTAACCCTGCAAAGAAAAGCTATCCATCTATTTGTAATTCCCCAATTCTGTAAAAGCCGGGACAATTTGTAAAATGTAAATAAAAATATAATGCAGTTGCAAAACTCATAAACCCATATTTTACTGAGAACAGAACACTGAAAACGTAATTATTTTTTTTAATTAAGATTTTTTTTACTATTTCATGAAATTTATTAGCTCATATTGATTTTGATGGCAGCAACACTTCTCAAAAAAGTTGAGACAGGAACAGAAGGCTGGAAAAGTAAATGGTACTAAACAGAGACAGCCGGAGGAACATTTTGCATTTAATTAGGTTAATTGGCAACAGGTCAGTGGTATGAAAAGAGCATCTTAGAGATGCAAAGTGTCACAGGAGTAAAGTTGGGCAGCGATTCTGCAAAAAAATTGCATCTACAAATTGTGGAGTAATATCACAATAATGCTCCTCATTGTGAAATTGAGAGGACTTTGAATATCAGATCATCTACAATACATAATATCAGCAACAGATTCCAAGAATCTGGAGAAATATCTGTCCACAAGGCACAAGATCAATATCAGATGCACATGATTGTCGGGTCTGCATTAAAAACAAGCATGCCTCTTTTTTTTTTCTTTTCTTTAAATGGAAATCACTGCATGGGCTCAAGGCATCGTGGCAAATCCACAAATGCAGGTTAAAGCTCAATCATGAAAAGAAGAAGCCATACATGAACATGAGCCAGAGAGGCTAACGTCATCTCTGAGCCAAAGTTTATTTAAATGCTCTGAGTCAAAATAGAAAATTGTTCTGTGGTCAGATGATTTTAAATTTTAAATTCTTTTTGGAAAATATGGAGAGAGGCCATCTGGCTTGTTATCGCTGCACAGTTAAAAAGCCTGCATCTCTGATAGTATGGGGGGGGGTGCATTAGGAATTGGCAGCTTGCACATCTGGAAAGGCACCGTCAATGCTGAAAGGTATATACAGCTTTTAGAGAAACCCATGCCCCCATCAAACAATGTCTTTATCAAGCAAGGCCTTGAATATTTCAGCAAGACATTGGTAAAATCAAATATTGCAGCGATTACAACAGCATGGCTTCATAGTCAAAGAATCCAGGTGCTGAACTGGCCTGAACAGAGTCCAGTTTCACCATCATGAAAGGAAAAATGACAACAAAAAAGACCTGGAACTGTTAAGCAGCTAGAATCCTCCATCAGACACAAATGGGACAACATCCCCTCAGTTCCCTGACGTTTATCATCTGCTGTTCAGAGAAGAGAGGATGCCACACAGGCTCAGGTAAAGACGGCTCTGTCATAATTTTTTTGAAACCTGCCGCTGCCATCAAATTCAAAACAAGCTAATATTTGTCTTAAAATGATACAGTCCCTCAGTTTAAACATTCCATTTGTTTTCTATGGTAAATAAAATACGGGTTTATGAGATTTGGGAATTCTTGCATTCACAGTTCACACAGCATCCCAACATTTTCAGAAGTGGGTTCGTAGACATCCTGGCAGACATGCATGACTAATTATAATTATACCAATCTCTCCCTGTTTTGTTATTGCCCATGGCAGCCACGACCATTTAAAAATAAAAAAAAAAGTCAGCTGCTTAGAGAAGCTGCCCACAGTTCAGCGCCATGTTTGTACTGTGCCTGGCTAAAGCCAGTTACTGCATACCAGCTGTCTGAATCTCTCCATGGCTGGCTTCAAAATGAGGTCTGTTATTATTAGGGGCTGAGCCTGTGCCTGCAGTACAGTAGCAGGCCTCTGAGTTATTAGGCTGACTACCACAACAAGCATTAATTAGATGGCAATTAATTAAAGCGTGACTGAGTTTACTGGTGTTCACTGGTCTGTATTATATATATTCACTAACTTTGGTTTTTAAAGTGAACAAGCTACAAACGACTTAAATTTAGCCTTCAACTAACACAGGGAGTGGGTCGTGTTGGCTCGACGGCCTATCCTGCCTGGGGCATTTCTCTGGTACAGTAGCTTTGAAAACGAAACTTCTACAAAAAGCGGTGAGCTAAAGTCAAGTTGAGGTTGAGCGGCCTGTGTTTAATAAGTTACTATCGACAGGAGGCCGAGGCTAGTGTAAACGGCAGTGCCAGCCTAGCAGTCCAAACTGGTGCGTGTCCATGGAGGCTCCAGCTGAAACACGGCGACAAGACAGCCGAGCAGCGCCGGCTCGGTTTACTCACCGAAACAGAGCAAATACAGCAGCAACCCCGCGGTCACATCGCTGTTTCTGCGGAGCGGTCGACGCATTTTAAAGTTGTACGACAAATAAAGGTTGTCTACTGGCGTGGGGGAAAACAAAAACGCCCAGAGTTGCGTCAAGGTTTCCGTAAAATTCCGTCCATAGTCGATTTTATTATGACTCAGTCTCTCCACTGCGTCTGCGGGCTACAGTACCTGCCAAACAGGTGTATCAGGAAGTGGCGCTGAGGGCGCGCGGGGAGCAAAACTTAATTATTTATTTATTTATTTTTATTTTTTTATGTTTCTGTAAGGGTATGCTCTTTAATCGACTGGATATTTTTAATGCTATGGTATAATTGTTGTTTGAAATTTACTCTTTTACAAACAAAAAGCAGTAAAGCGCTATTTTATTTTTCATTCAGATTAAGATGCCAAATTACAGTTAAGTTGCATCCCGGTTTTTTGTGGGTGAATGTTATGTTTGATTAATTTCTGACTTCAGTTTGCCAGTGATCGTTTGACAAAAAGTGATTTTTCGATATTTGCCAAAAAAGGATTTAAACTGTTGTAAATGAGCAACGAGAAACGGCAATCACTTCTTGGCAAAGTGACATACATATTCTTTATTTATCGGAGTACAAAAATGGTCATTGACATTAAAAGTTTTTGGGTTTTTTTTTTAGAAATTGCAACAAACATAACATCACAGCCAAAAATGACCTTTTGGCACAACAAATTTGGGTATAAAAACGTGAATTCGGTCATTTTTAGCTTTAAACAAGTTTTTGGCAGATTCCTAAAATATTTGTGATTTTTGTTTGTTGTGTTTTGTTTATATTAAAGGTGGTTTAATAAATTTGTTAAGAACTGTATTATAGATTCTATCACTATTAAATAAGAAGGCTGTGAATCTGAAATTACGAGTCGTGAATTTTATGCAGGATAATTTAAAAATAATAATTGAATAAAGATATTTATTACGGTTGTGTTGATATTTTTAAAACAGACATCAGTGGTGGAGCCCACATTAAATTGCAATAAACTCCTCTACCCTCTCATGGGTCTCCTCTGTGTGAAGGCTTTATCACCCCAGCCAGCCCAAACCAGTGATGCTCTACTGGGACCTCTCCTGGAATTTCTAAGCATATTACTCCACTATCCTTGTCCCCAATCTCATGTTTTTACTGCTGTAATTATCTCCAGTGGGAGTAGGGGTTTGTTTTTCTCGCCTCTGTTTAGTTTCACTGGGATACTATGTTTTATCTTCCAACTACATGTTTGTCCAGATCTTTTGATGTATGTCTCTTTATTTGGTCTGGGTTGTCAGTTCCATTCTTAGATTCATCTGGTCTGCCAGAGACCTTTGTTCCTCTAATCTGACAGCAGCGGTGTTGTTGTAATGGTGCCGCATAACTTCATTTTATGACACATCAGCGTGAGAGCAGCATCCTCTATTACTGTGGCTCCAGCTCTCTGAAATAATACATATAATATATCAGCCTTTTGCAGTAATATGATTCAGTGTTTGTAGCAGCTTTTATGTGCAGCTCAGTTTCATGGGTGGAAAACACCATGGCATGAAAATTCTCTGCAAGTAATCCCCATCTAGTTAGTGGACTGCAGTAGCTGAAGAAGAATCTGGTGCTCCTTAATTGTATTCAAATTAAATAGCATGCCACAAAAGATCAAACAAACTGATTTTATTCCATGTAACCTGTGAACTAATTTCAAAATGTTCACGCGAGAGGCACAAACAGTACAATCCTGGTGCGGTGGAGGTGAATTTTGTGTAAAGTCATGCCACTGTTTCGTCACACTTGGATGGAGAGCCAGCAGTTTCCTCAAAGAGGCTGCAATGCACATCATATTTTTTTCTTTTTTTTTTTTTGGATGATGTACTTTATCTACCAAAGAGGGGCCCCACAGGAAAAAGACAGAGAACCACTTTGGTTGGTGAATTGCAAAATCAAAATTGATCCCAAAGTTTTTGTTCTCCTCTCCCAGATACGAGAGGCACAGGCTGCTGGCTTTCTCCTCTTCCCGCATCCATTCACAAGTACAGTGTTTGTGTCGTATCTGTTAACAGTATTATGTAACATTTCCCACACTGAAGCAGGGAAACCACTTCTCTTTTAGAATAGATGCTGAGTTGCAGGACTCCCAGTTTACCAGGGAATGGCCACTTATGCCTTCCATATTGTGTTAACAACAGTATATCTTATAATCTCATCGAGCATAGCCTCTTACCCAGGTACGTACATATATCAGAGCATATTGTTGTGAATTGTGCATATGAGTACAAGGGCTCTCTTGTCTGGTTACAGTAGTGTGGTCTCAGGTTCAGCTGATATCTTCTCAGTCACAATGAAGGCTGTCACCACTTGCTGGCTTTCTGGTCACTCCGGTGGGCAAGAGGCCCGTTCTTCTGTTGTCATCACGGGATGGGGATAATAAAGGTTGTTTGGGCCAGATGGCGTATGGAAGCCATTATCCACCAGGCAAAAACGTGAGAATCCTGCAGTCTTTTTTATCAGTTTTATATGCACTGAATAGTTGGTGAAAAGTTGAATCCTAAAGATTTCACATGCAGATGCATTTTCCTCAAGGCTGTCACAAATAAGTACAACAACATTAGTCACGGCTGTATAAGCTCTACGTTTCACTGAGAATAAAGCTGACTCTCCAAACTTTAAAATGAATGCATTAATAACCTGTGTGTGTGTGTGTGTGTGTGTGCGCTGAAAAAATGAGTGCAAAGGAATTTGGTATCCTTCTACAACATTGTGCCAGGTACAGCCCACCTCTAGGTGTGGAATGCAGAGTGAAAGGAGGACTCATGGAGCAAGACGCAACACAAGTAGGAATAGAGATTCTATAGAATTTAGACATCTTTTTGTGTATGTGGCAATTTACACAGTGACAGACTATGGCTTGTTAAATGAGTCAAGGGCAGAGAATGGTTAAGAGCACCTCTCTCATGAGTTTAGTTCTCAATGAGTTAAGACAGATGGATACACAAAGAGCAGATATACGGAAATCAATCACTTCTGTCACATACAGTGTGTTTCTCTTCATCAGCAGGAGAGGGGAGGAGTTCAGAACAACAGCTGCATTGAAAATTTAATGTATTTCCTTCCTTCCCATCATCCTCCTGCTTGTCTGGCTGGCGAGATTGATAGCACAGAGAGTCGTGTAATTAATTTGCCTAAAAGTGTTTTGTGTATTTCGCTGAAATTTGGCCTGCTCAGGATCCATCCAGGGAAGAGGATAAATCATGCTTTAGAAAGTCAAATTGTTTCCAAATATTGGCATGAAATTTTTAAACAATTTATTGTAATATTTAAACACCTACACCCACAGCTGACTGGTATTGTTGGCATTTCTACAATACAATATAATTGTTTAGCCTGCAACAGCTAATTTTCCTTCCTTCCACTTTTTAGCTAACCTGCCTTTGTCCCCTATGCAGACTTGCTCACACTGTTAAAGTCTGTCACTTAGTAACTATTTTGCACCCAGGTGGCCAGACTTTGATCGGTGCACACAAATAGGCTCCCAAACACACACACACACGCACACACACACACACCCAAATGTATAGAGTAATACGTTTGTAGTCACAACCAATCAGAATTCAGCAAACAAACCCAGATTGAAGTGACAAAGGCAGGTATGAGCGTATTGAACCTGTAAGGAATTAATGATTCACTGCATTAATGTTTACAAGTAAACAAGCGCAAAGCTCTCCGGATAGGCGCACAATAAACACACAACTGTAGGTAATGCATTAAAGATAATGATGCATAATAAATGCTGGATAACAAGCTTACTCTCTTACATAATAGATGACATCCATCAAATCATGCCAAGCTATAAGTGATTATTTGTATGTTCATGTCATTCATTGTGCAGTGAAATTGAATGAAAGATTCCAAGGCCGTAATTATTAGAAAATCTTTTTTTATTATTATTTTTCTTTATAAAAGCTCTATAACAAATACATATAATGACATTTTTAAACATGATAAAATATTTTTGTCTTTATCTACAAAATAACTAAATAAAATAAAGATCTATAAACAGTGCTCAGTATTCAAAGAAAAGTAAAAATTCTGTCACTCAGGGACGAAAGACAGGCAGCGCAATCAGTTGTTAGTAGACACCATGCATTCACGGGCACGCGGAGAAAAAAAACAGGCTCTCAAGGACATTTTGAAACCAAAAAGGTTTTCAGATCTGACTGTGCACTCCCACACAACATTCAGGGCAGGTGCGTGCGCAAAGTTGCTTGCTCAGTGATCAGATATTTGGCCTTCAGAGATAATGACAGCAACATTGCATTTATGCTTTTTTAATTTGACTCACTGTAACCATCTCAGTCTACATGAGCAGGACGGAGCTACTTTTGGCGAGCACTCGCAGGCTGGCGTCATGATGGTGTGCACAGCTGAATGAAATGCAAGACCTCCTGTACATTATCCTTAACGACATTTAGCTGTAAAACAAAGCTACTGTGTGAAAGATTACCCTACAGGTGCCAAAAGATACTCTCCATTAAGACATTAAAAACCAAAGGTTCTCAAAAGCTCTAGGTGTTGTCAGAGCAGCAAAGCTCTGCATATATGGCACATCGTGTTAGTGCCTAAATACAGTTTATGCCAATATCTTTAATTGAATCAGTTGCTTTTCTGTAGCCCTGCAACAGACTGGCAGCCTGGAGGGGCTGATAAGAGGATGGATGGATGGATGGATGGATGGATGGATGGATGGATGGATGGATGGATGGATGGATGGATGGATGGATGGATGGATGGATGGATGGATGGATGGATGGATGGATGGATGGAATTCATTCCAAACGTGGGGCGCATGCACGGCCTTTTCGATTTGGAAAAGTCATGCCTTATCTTGAGCCTTTAACACATTTCAGCCTTTGACAAAAAGGAATACTCC
>VUQK01005776.1:2009-13056 GCA_015106715.1 Bujurquina vittata | reverse complement strand
ATGTATATATTGTAAAAATAATATACCTGTATCTGAAGATGTCTGTATTCTAATACATTTTTTCTGTATATATTTTATGCATTGTCTCTTTGTATATTTCAATGCACTTTTATTTTCTGTATATTTTTCTTAGATTATATTTTGTATTTAGGAAGTTTGACTTTCTTTTTATGGCAGCGATCAGGAGTGGCCCTCCAATCTCATTGTACATCTTGTATAGTGACAATAAAGGCATTCTATTCTATTCTATTCTATTCTATTCTATTCTAAATAATTAAAAGTATTTCCTGTGTGTGATATTTTTCATGCCAGTGGGTAACTGTCTAACACCATGTTAACAAATGTGTATTTTATCACCAGCAGATCATCAGTTATACCCTCTGATAGTTGCATGGCTTCAGGGAGCCATATGATGCAAATGTCCACGTTTAAAGTTTCATTTTAGGTTCTTCTTGCATGCGTCTTCTTCCTTTGCAGCTCTTCCCACTTACGCTGTCCCTTTCTGGTAGAGGTTCCACATATAAGGGCATGTTCCCTGTTACATAAAGGGAAGATGGTCTATTTTCCTTTTTTTTCATCAAAATGGGCCCCACTGCCAGTAATCATTAGATTTTTGATTGAGATCCACTCCTGACTCAGGTAATCGCTCTGTCTCACAGCAATGCTTAAAAAAACAACAAAAATGAGCATTTTATCACCATTAAATCAGCAGAGATTCTCTGATAGGTGCATGGCTTGAAGGAGCCCTAACACGAGCCATATAGTGCAAATTTCCAAGAGTGTGGTGTCATTTTATCTTTTTCTCAAATGTATTTTCTTACATTAAACCTCTTGACCCTTAAACTGTCCCTTTCTGGCAAAGGTTTCTCGCATATCCTGTTGCAAAAATGTTATTTTTGCGACTAAAATTGTAAAAAAAACCATACCATGCCATCATGCATTTTACTTATGTGGAGATGATGGATGGTCTATTTTTCCTTCCTCGCATCAATCTTACTGCCCCTAAAAATAGCAATCTGCACTGAAAATCTTCTCCTCAGCACACAGGTACAGCAGCTGTAACACTTTGTACAGAATGGCTGTTGGGCAATTAAACCTTTGTTCTATACTTCAAAATTGTGCAAACAGAGATTACCCCTGGGTTCTCTTAAAACTGGGACTTACAACAGTAAACACAGTCTCACATATGATCAGATGCACAGAAGTGTAGGGAGATGATCTGCTGAACAGCTGTGCTCTGGGCCTCCTGCTTTGCTGGTTACACTGTGTGACTTGAATTGAAGCCAGTTGTGTTTTATATGCAGTCATCCAGCTTCACGGCGGAATTTCAACTCACACACGCAACTCACACACAGGAAAAAAAAATAATTACCTTCCTCTCCGTACTGATCAAAAATTTCCCTTTTCTTCGGATCACTGAGGACTTCGTATGCTTCGGCGATTTCCTTAAATTTCTCTTCGGCGGCTGCAGACTTGTTTTTGTCCGGATGCCATTTGAGCGCTTGTTTTCTGTAAGCTTTCTTTATATCCTCATCTGTGGCTCCTTTAGAGATACCCAGCGTTTTGTAGTAATCTTTACCCATTTCCCCCCACGTATCCCCTGTGTGAAAAAATTAAATAAAAAAAGGGGGGCTAGAGCTCCTGGAGCAGAGCTGGTAGACCGGCCTGGCGCTGGTCGACGGATGGTTGTCACAGCAGACTAATAAACAATAAGTATCCGCAGACAGACACACAGTGCAGGATGAAGACCATTTAGAGGAGGTTAGTCAACGCCGTGGACCCTCTGTTATTTATCCGTGACTGGATGACCCTCTTTAAATAGCCACGGCTCCCTCCCCTGCAGCCACAGCGCCAAAGTCAAGTGAGACGCAATAAATAATTCTGGTTCCGGTGGGCTTGAGCTTCCAAAATACGCACCACTTTGATTTTATCTCGCTTCAATATGATTTTTATAGCCTTTCCCACATGTTGTTCCCGACATGATGGTTGTGCTGCCTTGTGTTAAGCTTTTTAAAGAAGAAGAAGAAGTGTAATGAGGTCAGTGTATGCACGGGTAATCCTTGTGAGTAAGCTCTGTATGATGTCACAGAGAGGGGCTATCCTTAATATAGCCGCAGATCACACAAAGATCACCCAACTGCTGCTCTGTTTTTGAGGGGAAGCCAGGCAGAATAGTTGTTTTACAGGCAAAGGATGCACTAAGGCTCCATATAGGATAGATAAGGATTGTTTTAAAATGTGAATCATGCAAAGCGACTCTAACAGAGCCCAGCAATAAAAATATAGAGCAGAGATGGCCAACTTTGAATGTTAGATTCTCCAGATTCTCCAGAGTAGCAAATAAGTTTGAGACCTGGAGCTTTTTAATATATTTTAAAGGAGATTAAAAACCTGTTGATGCCTTTCTTTCGCTGTGTGGTCCATCCCATCCTAAACTGTCTCACCTGTGTTTAGGTCAGGTGACTGCTGAGATCCTGTTATGTGATGCTGCTTTTTGGTCAGCCCCTACATAGCAACTTCATTGTCCCACTTACAGTCCCACTAAGTTAAATTGATGCAATGCATTTTGCTGTAAGATGCCCTGTGGGTTAAGTGTTACCTCAAATTCTGAATAAATCTCAAACAGTGCAGCAAAACCTTCTCACATCACCACAGCTCCTCCTCCAGGCTTAGGAGTAAGAACCAAAAATATAGCTCTGATTGCCTTCTCATGAAGAAATGGCAGCTGCAACCCTAAATCTCATACTCATCAGTCCAGCGTCCCACCATTCTCTCCTTGTGTTTCTTAGCCCAGTCCTCATCATCATCTTCTTCTTCTGGATCTCCTTCCTCCCTCAAACATGATGGCCTCAATGACACATTCTCCTCCTAGCAGCCGATGTTGATATGTGTTTAATGTGAGGTGCAGTTTATTGGTGATTTTTGAGCCACAGCAGCAGAGCAAAAAAGCAAAAAATATTCAGTGTTTGATGGGTTTTGATGATTTTCAAAGTTGTTGAAATGAGTTGAAATGTTCTGGAACGAATGACCTTCATGCCTTAAAGTTGTGATGAACTCTTGAGTGTTTTGTTTTTACCATAATATGGATTAATGAAGTCGTCACATGGGGCTGTTTGCTATTTTATACCTATGCATTGGCCTAAAAATAGTCCAGTTTGAGCTCCCCGAGTATTTCTCTCAGTGCACAATTTCATCCCATAATTTGGGTTTCTTAATTACTTTTTTCTTTCATGTAAAAAAATAGATTAAAAATAAGAAAATCCTTGAATGTTGTAGGTGTACGTTTTTTTCTGTTTTATTTTTAATATATTAGAAAAAGTTTTACATGCCTTACCTTTTACATGAGAATTAATTGCTTTTATTTTGAAAAGTTGGTTTCCGGTGTGAGTCGCGCTCAGTGGACGCTGTGGACTGGAATCTAACAGCTTTTTCTAGAAAGTAAGTGGTGAGACTCGTCATTCACCAAACTGGGGTCCTTTACACATCATCCAGGTGAAAGGCAAAAAGGAAAAAAAAGATCACTGTGTTTGATGTCGTTTGTAGACATGATGTCATCACATAAAACCGCCAGCCAATGGGAAACAAGGGAAACTCTATCTTCATGCTTAACTGAAATAAAATGTTTTATATATATACCGTATTTACATATCAGATGGCAAGGGCCAGGTGATAAAACTTATATTTAGTCTCTTTACCAACATATGACAATGTGTTTAAGCCAATACCACAAACCAAAAATGCAGGTAAAAAATGCAGGGAATGAACACACACTCAAATAAATCATTATTATGTTCAAACAGATTTTCTTTCTTTTTTGTTTTTCTATCTAACAGATTACAGCATCAATCACTGGAGAGGAGCCACTGAAACCAAAATCTGCCAGACTGCCTCCCACCCCTCTGGGGGTGGGTGATGTGTCTCCCTCCCAGGATTTAGCTCCTCTTGGACTGCACTCTTCTGGACAGAGATCTCGTGTCTGGAATCTGCTGGAATCACTCACCTACTTTGGGGGTTACAGCTCTGATAGTGTTCCTGTTACCACTTGGACCACATTGGACTTCATCTTCCCCCATCAGTGCATTTGGTCTGTTGTGGACAGCAGCTTCTGGCCCATTGTTTTTAAAGACTGTTGAACATGTCTGCCATTGGGACTTGGAGACCTCTATATTCCTGTGCACCATCCCAGCCACATGCCTCTCAGTGTGCAATGTGCCAACTTGAATCTTACACCCTGCTACTATGTGCTGGACTGTCTGAGGGGAACATTTGCATGGCTTGAAGCTTGGGCCCTAAAGGCTGTGGTAGACTCCTACTTAGAAGGATCTGGTGCCTACGCTAAGTGATGCAACATGTTTCAACTGCTCTTGGATGCACTGGAATAACAATTTATTCATTGTGTAATTACTGATGATTGTATTATGTGTGTGTTGCTGTTGTCCTTGTGCTGTCTTTCATTGTATTTCTGTTCTTTCATGTGCAAGTGGATTATAATGTCTAATATAAAGTTCCTCTTGAGACTGAGGTGGAGACCCAAAATCCAGCCTCTGAGGGTCGCAAGATAATGCATTCCCAGTCCAAAGCCTGGATAAATGGGGGCCTGGATAAATGGGGGATCTGTGCCAAATCAAATATGCGGATCCACGTACCTTAGCGTCCCCTTTGGAAATAAGAGCAGCCGAAAGCACCTTCTTCTGTATACAGTTTATGGTATGTGTACCAGGTTTATGACAGCATAAAGTTCAAATACACATACATAACATAATGCAACCACCTTACTGCAGATTTTAAAGATTGTGTATCCCAGTACACCAGGGCACAGAGGACACGTTTAATCCCAACCATTTCCGAGGCGCTTCATGGTTTTCTTGTTTAAACCACAGAGGCAAGAGGCCACAGTGACGGTTGAAGATGAAGGTGCCTATCCTGCAGCCACAGCGCCCCCTGCTGGCACGTAGAGGAAATTAGTTTTCTAACCTGCTGACAGAAGCTCTCTCTCTCTCTCTCTCTCTCTCTCTCTCTCTCTCTCTCTCTCTCTCTCTGCATTGTCTCTAAGCTCTGCCAATGAGTCAGCGCCGCTGCAGAGCTGCAGGTCAGTAATCTCTGGTGATGATCAATGAATAATTCTCTCCATCAAAAGGGCCTGCAACGATAAACCCGACAGCGGTTTAAGATTTTGTTTGGTTTTTTTGTTAACATCTGGAAAATTTAAATATTGTCTGCATGAATCATGGATCAGTTCCGCGAATTATTTATCAAACTGGACCAAAATAAGGATGGATTGATATCTGTGGTAGAGCTCCACGACGAAATGAGGAAGCATGGGATCCTTTCAGCGGATGGCAAAGTCCAGGTAACAGATAGTCTTAATAGTATCTACTAGCCATTTAATTTTTTAAAACCTGTTATTTAAAAGGCTATTTTCTTTCTTCTAGAATATCATTGATTCTTATGACAGAGACAAAGATGGCCTGCTGGATTATCAAGAGTTCCTCGGCTACATGATGGACAGAGAGAGGAAATGGAAAATTCACTTTCATGACCTTGATAAAAACAAGTGTGGTGAGTTGAGGCTCTTACCACGTCATGAGTGGTATATTTCCTCAAGGAAATATAAGCAAAGGCTACAAAATGCAGAATGAATGAAGTATGTGATGACTGGTTTTTTTGCTCTTTGAAGAACATAATGAACATAACTCTGACCTTTCATGACCTTTTCTTGATAAACTGAATGAATGTTCTTTATTTGGCAGTAAAATGTGTTTTCAAAGTCAGACACAAGTGGCTGACAGGCAAACAAAAGTTCTGTTTATGGTACACAGCACTCCAGCACTTCATTGACCCTTGCACCTCATACAGAAACTTCACTCGACACTTTGCACACAATAAGAGGAGGAGGAGCAGTATGTGTTTGTAATTTTGTGCATTTCTTCTCTGATCAGGAGTCATTGACCAGGACGACATCATATGTTTGTTTAAGGAGTTAGGACTGGTCATTTCAAAGCCGAATGCAAAAAAAGTTATACAAATGTAAGATTTTTTTGCCCACTACCTCATGGATTCATTGTTGCATTTGAGTAAATATGCATTTACAGCTGTCATACTGGGTTCAGCCTTTAAAATAATTAGCACGTGTGCAATAGTGCTTTCTGGACAGCTGCTTTTGAGGTTGATGTTGGCCTCAGTGTACAATTAATTATATTTAATTCCTAATGGGATGATCATTTTGGCTTGCCAGAGCAAAAGAATGATTTAGAGGATACTTGAGTTTGGAGTCACTCCCTGGCTAATCTAAATCTGTTGTATCTCTCAATTACAAAGAATTATTACTGCTCTGTCACAGATCAGTGACTTGTTACCGCTGTTAGCCATGTTTGATCAGTAAATGTAAATGGACAAATGTGATGTGAAGGAGGTTATTTAAGGCAGCATTTAAAAGCTTTCTTTTTGGAAACATGGCATTTGTTGTTGTCTTTGCCGACAACAGGATGGATAAAGACAGCTCGATGACGGTGGATTGGGGTGAGTTCCTGCATCACATCATCCTCAACCCTGTGGATAACATCGGGGAGCTGGTGTCCTCATGGAAACACAGTTTGGTATGATCACTCTCATTTTACTTTACGTTAAGTAACTAAAAAGTCTTCTCAAAAGGTGACCGGTTACTGTAAGTGCCTCTGTGCGTCCTGCAGGTTTTTGATGTCGGGGAGAGCCGTGGGATGCCCATCGAGTTCCCCGAAGAGGTATCTGGCTTTGGTGCTTGGAGGACGTTTGTTATGTCAGCAGGACTGGCCGATGCTGTATCTCGGACCATGACGGCACCCATAGACCGCCTTAAAACCCAGCTTCAGGTCAGTTCCACTTTCGCAAGACACTTAAACTGCTGCAGACATATTCTTTTTTTGGCAGTTTACAGTTATTTGGGAAATTTATTGAGATTTGACTCCACAAAATGAACACCACTGCTCACAACAACACTTTGTGAAAAAGTCTCTGTTATATTTTCCTTTAATTTAATAAACACCAAATTACTGGCAAAATATCTTCACCTGCTGCTGACAGCATGTTTCCAGGATTTGACAGTGACCTTCAAGAAGACAAAGTAAAAAGCTGCAGGTACTCACACCATGAAACTAAATGAATCCTGAACACTTCATAACAAGTAATAGAAATATATTATTTCATGGTGTAGGGTGAAGAATGAGTTCAATAATCTCACAGTCTGATCAAAATAATCCTGCTTTTTGTTTACTGCACAGACACCTGCGATTCCTCTATATCACATACAATTTTTGTGTATCCAGTTCACCAAACTTTATACACAAGCATGGATGCATCCAGTTGACCAAAAATGGCTTCCTGACCGTCTCCATAGGTTCACGGATCCAAGGCCTTCTCCCAAGTCTTTCAGGAGATGAGAGGAGGTGGTCTGCGGTCGATGTGGCAAGGCAACGCAGTCAACATGCTGAAAGGAACGCCGCAGTCAACGCTTCAGTGTCTTATCTATGCCCAGGTGAGGCAGAGCATCGAAACATTCATGAACAGTTTCTTGTTTCTGATTGATGAGCACACTCAGAGATGATCTGCTCCATTCAGATGAAGGTCTACATCCAAAACAGGACCCAGGAGACTCTGACAGTGCAGCAGCGTTTTGGGTTGGGCTGCATCTCTGGAACTGTGGCTCATGCTGTCTTCTACCCCTTAGAGGTCAGTATCAGGTCTGAGTGCTTTTACATTTCTGTCCTGAAATGTAGATCATTGATTGTTTTAATTGCTGCTGTGCTCCAATATTTAAAAAAATCACCACAAGGAGACGCTGGGAAATAATAATCTATAAAAATAATAATAATCAACTATCTGCTAACTGCTAATAACAGTTGCTAGGAAAAAGTGTTTGTTCTGCAGCAAGTTGGCGTGTGGTTGTTCAAAGTTCCTGGCAGTTGTTAATGAGAAATTGGTTGCAAGGAGTTACACAGTGCAGATCACCTGTAGTTTGTGTGGAAGATACTGACTTCTTCAGTGGTGATATTTGAAAAAGTGTGGAAATGGAGATTGTTCCCCTTTAAATTAGAACTTGTGCCTTTTGAGATGTGTTTGCTGCATCAGTAAGACACAACTTTCATTTTATTGGTGAATGTTCTCTGTTTCTGGTTTGAGTGGCCCTTTTCACAGTTTCCCAACAGCTCGCAGAGTAAATGTCAACTGTTTGCAGACAGATTAGCATCTTTCATGCAAATGAAGCAACCTGCTTGCAAACTGGTTGGGGAATACATAAGTAATGAGGTCAGTGTTTCTGCAAGTAGTCACTGTGAGTCAAAAACTTGGACTTCAGACTGCTCTAAATGCCCTGTTTATTACAGTTTTTGTTACTCTTGATATTGGCTGACATTGGTGAGAGGATATATCCCTAATATGGCCCAGACATCTCTGCGACTGTGAACCCCACTGCAGTTCAAAGCCAATCAGAAGAAAGCTGATTTATAGGCAGAGGCCTGTTTCAGATAGTGGATCAACAGAAGGGCTTCACCAAAGACCAGCAAAATTTTATGATATTATGTAATTATTATGAAGATAAATCATTCAAAGATACTTTAGTAGAGGCCAAGGACTGAACCTAATAGGCCCACTTAATATATCAGTGGAGATCTCTTAGTAGTCTCACTCTCCTCTTGTTTGACCTACAGGTGCTGAAGGTGAGGCTGAACCTGCAGCAAGCTGGTGCTTACCATGGCGTTGCAGCATGTGCCCAATCCATTTATAGAAACGAGTCTTTGTCTTCCTTTTACAGAGGATTCAAGCCCAGCATCCTCTGTATGATCCCCTATGCAGGTGTAGAGTGCGCTGTTCATCAGGTGGGCCAGAGCACAACTAAATCAAGTGCACTTTTGTTCTGAAATATGCTAATTTCTTATTTTATTCTTGCAGTCAATCATGAGCTGGGCAAAGAGCGATCCCGCCTACAACAGTGACTCCAAACTGTTTTTCTTCAGTTTTGTGGCTTTTGCATCTGGACAGATCACCAGTTACCCACTGGCTGTGATCCGAACTCAGCAGCAAGCGCAGGGTATCATCTCTCATTTATTCATTTTGCACAGATTACTTTATATGAAGTTTTTAGGCAGAAACGTTTTGCTCATGTTTGCTTGTCTTGTTCTCCAGCTTTCAGCTCAGATTCACGGCCAGCCTCGGGTGTATTGCCGGGACTGATTGGGATATATGAAAGATATGGAATTAGAGGATATTATAATGGCATGGGAGCAAGCTTTGTCAGGGCGATTCCATGCGCCTTAATGAACTACACTCTGACTAGAAAATTTGAAAATGTGTTTTCCTCCATGGAGTCTTGAACAAATTAGAGAAAAAAAAAAACAAAAGCTGTAAGTTTTATTTTTTATTAATTATCCAAAAATAACTTGTAATAACTTCTGGTTAAATTGCAGAATTGGCTTTGTTATATTTTCTGCTGACCATGAGCATGAAACCATCAGCTGACTGACTTCAAATATGTAGTAACCAACAGTGATATCTGGATACTTACTTTGCAAATAAGGAAATTTTTTGTTGTGTGGACTGTATAATAAAATATTACTTCATACTTTTCAAACTTTATTAATTTATTATTAGCAATATTAAGATGTGTAATATAATTTCTTTGATATGATTGTGACTGGTTTGCCTACATTTGTGTGTTTTAGACATTTTTTGGATCACAAATAGAGGCAGGTAATTGCAGTATAACTGTTACTAATGAGCCATATAAAAAAAAGTGTGCATTTACAAAAGTGATGTTTTACAATTTAAGTGTGGGAATCTCAGAGGGAAGAGATTAAATAGATATCTTTAAAATAAAAATGTAGCAGATAGTTATCTGTAGATCTGTGGATTCCTGTGGTATAGAAGCTCTCATCTTGATCCTCAAAAAAGTCCTCAACAGCAGACATGACCTCATCATCGGTCCAATACTGCTTCCCAGCCAAGTGTTTTGGGGGACAAAAAATAGTCAGATGGTGCCAAATCAGGAAAATATGGAGGGTGATCAACCAGCTCAATGCCACAGTCACGCACAGCAGCCATTGCAACCACGGACTTGTGTGCAGGCGCATTGTCCTGATGAAACAGGACAGTTTTCAAGGCCGTTTTGACTTGAGCGCCTTTCGCAGCCGCCTCAGCAAGTTCTCCATTGATAGTATGGTCTTTTTGACGGTAGTCAATGAACACAATGCCCCTTGCATCCCAGAAGAGGGAGACCACTACCTTCCCTACTGATGTCAGCATGAATATCCCGTTTTTCTGCAGAAATTTGATAACACCATGGTGTCAAATTTTATCCATTTTTGCAAAATATCTCTAGAAATACTTTTCTAAGTCCTTAATTCTGTATCCAGTGTGGGTTTATCTGGAAAGAAAACATGCAGTTAGCGTCAGTGAAGGTTGAATTTAAGGCATGCCAAATTTAATTACTGTATGATAACTCCTTAGTCAGCCTATGAACATTTCAGGCCACCTTGTACATTACAGTTTACAACTCATATTCAGTCCTTAAAGGCATAAAACATCTGTGTGGGTGCTCAGTCATCCAGGTCATAGTATTCTTAAATGCTTCAGCTGAAGGCAACTGGACTTCAGTTTCATAGGTTCTTAAAGAGATTCTACTCATCTGAAAAGCTTCTTCAGCTGTAAAAGCTGATGGAGAGTCCCAGCTATTTAACCTATAGTGTATTTACCCATAGTGTCACCTTGGAGGTGGTCCCGAGAGTCGTTGATCCATGCCTTATTCATGTGAGTTGTGAAAGGTCACATGAGCCAAGGTGTGATTTATTTGTGAGATGTTCCCCTCTTAATCATCTTTATTGAGAGACATGGTAAAACCACACAGAACAAACAAAATACTCACCAACAAGGACAATATAAAATAAAATAAAAGTTCATTTATTACACAAACTCAGAAACTCACAAACTTCACCAAGGGTTTACTAAATACTAAATAATAGTATTTTATGACTTTAGGATTCAAGCAATTTGTCTATATATGTATACATATATATCATCA